>WBNM01021182.1:156016-245099 GCA_013399055.1 Ramphastos sulfuratus
TTTTTGTAAATAAAGAGAAATGGGTGGAAATTGCAGTGGGCTTATCAGGCAGGACTGAGCAAGCTGGCTGTGGCACGGCACAGGGTGCTTACATGCAGGAGCTGATCTAATCGTTGTGCTCAAGGAAGCTTTTTGCTGCATTTTAGCACACAAAGCTTTTAGTTTTCTCTTTTGTGGCTTGAGCTGCTATTTAAGAAAGCAAAAATCAATAAACCCTTCCAGCTTTCAATCTTTTGCCCCAAAAGGTGTTTTTTTGGGTAGCGTTTTGTCATTCATAAGCTGTGGCGACAAATCCTTGACATCATTCGTGGCTAATATCGATCAGCTCTTCCGCTGCGCCAGAGGACAAATAGAAATCATTTATCTGTCTGGACTCCAAAACAGCAAAAGACAAAGGGCTCTGCCAGCCACCCATGACAATCAGCAGCTGAAGGTATTAGCAAGGGGTCAAGTTCAGAGGTCAGTGGTCAAACAGGTTGTCATCAGTTTCTCACAGCTATCAGAGTGGAAAAACCCAGCTGGCTCTTATTAGCCAAACTCCAGGCAAGCTGGTGGTGGTGGTGGCTGTGTGGTGGCCCCAGGGTGCATCTGCTGCAGGGTACTGCTGTGGGGAACGAGGCTACTGCCTCTTCCTCGCTCACAGAGGAGGTGGTCTAGGCGTGGGCTGGCTTCTTGCAAATACGAGGTCTCAGCTCCACTCACCCCCAGCCCAGCTCCATTTCTTTCATTTCACACTGAGGGAAGGTGTCAGTTCTGCCTCCCCGTCCTGGTTCCTCATCATCAGTCCCACCAAATTAGCATTAACAAAGCTTTCCATCAGGCTAAAAGGTGATGCTGTATGAACTGAGTCCCCAGAGGGAGAGCTCCTCTTGTCTTATCTTCCCAAGGCTTGGAGCAGGCCGCTGCCAGCACCGTGCCTCTGCTGCACCTGCAAAATCCTCTGGCCCTGGTGTTAGTGCTGAGCCTTGAGGCTGCGATCTGGAAGGAGCAGCTAAAGACAAGTGGCTGCTCTTTGTAGCTGTCTGCAACTGCAGTCCCATCCTGGCTCCAAGGCTGCCCTGGGTGTTGTGGGAAATCCTTGCTCCACCATTCAGGCAGGACAGTGTGGCCACTGAGAGCAGCCCTCAGAGGAAGCCGAAGGGGAAGGAGTGTTTTGAAAGTCACCAGAGAAGAAGACTCCACAGCCTCTCTGCTCCAGGGCTCCAGCACCCCCACAGTGAAGAAGTTTCTCCTTAAGTTCAAGTGAAACTCCTGGATTCCAGTTTGTGCCTATTGTCCCTTGCCCAGTCACTGGCCACCACTGGGAAAAGCCCAGCCCCATCGTCACAGCCTTTAGCTCTTGCCGAGCATTGAGAAGATCTCCTTCTCAGTCTGCTCTTTCCTGGGCTAAAGAGTCTCTCAGCCTCTCCTCTGAGGATCTCCTCTTTCCCCACAGGCTCTCTTCCCCTCTCCCATCTCCACCTCAGCACGGTTATTCTCCACCTTTGTATTTTAAGGGGGTGGCGAGCAGAGGTCCAGCTCGGGTTTAACCAGCAGCACCTCGGTGGGGGCTGCTTGGAAATGATCCTTATGCAGCGTGGACAACTGGTCCAGGCAGCCTGGCCAGACACATGCTGTGGTGTTGGGTTGATGGTTGGACTCCATGATCTTAGAGGCCTTCTCCAACCAAAACCATTCTGTGATTCTCTACGCTTTCTTCTATTCATCAAGTAAGTGAAGCCTCAGAGACTTTCCGAGGAGGGGCAGCTGGCAGCGTGGTTCCAAGGCTCTCTCTTTGCCTTGGAGATGGGTAGCTGAGGAAGTGCTTGTGCAGAGGGAAATTCCCTCTGGATAAATGCACTAGGAAGATGATACTGGGAGCCAGCCTGGCCCCTTCCTGCTGCAGAGGCTGTGGTAAATGTAGCTCTTGGCTTGAATTTCTTCTCAGAGATAGAAATTCTCCCTTTTCTTTTATTTCATTCTGTTCTCCCAAGGACACTGTCAAGGTCACCACAAATCCTGATGCTCCAAAGAGTGTATCAGGGATACAAACCCATTTCACCAGGCTATTGTTGTCTGTATCCTCCTGTGCATCCAACTTCATTTCCACTTCAATTTTATCAACCTTCCGCTGGAGACTCAAGGAGATAGGAAACAAGAACTGACACGAATTAGCCTGGAGATTGACTGATAGAGCTCAGCCCAGGGAACCCTGGGTAAAGTGTGCTCTGGGCTCCTTCTCTCTTCCTCTCTCTCTTTTTNCAACTCTCTTTGTCAGTCACCTGTCAGAGACATCTTCAGTCCTGGTCAGGATGACAGACAGGGTGGGAAGGTTTTTTGATGGAACAATTTGCCAGGAATACCCAATGTGGTGTATTAGGGCAAGGGATGGCAGGGAGTGAATTGCTTAAAGCAACTACAGGTCGTGAAACCATCTCCCTCCTCTCAGAACTCCTATGAGCCCCGAAGATACTCAGCCCCTGCTTTGGGAGGGCTCTGGGGACGTCTCGGTGTGCATAGGGTTGGCTGTGGTGACACCTCAACGTCCCGCTCTCCACCTGCCTTGTTCTTGCAGCCTCACCATGGGGCCTGGGGGTGCTGTGAAGCCTGCAGGATGAGGAAAGGCAGCAGGAGAGGCTCTCCTTGTTGATGCCTGGTATGGTGTAGAGGGTGCTGCCGTGGTTCCCCGTGCCGGGCACACAGGCTTTGCAGCAGAGGGCCAGCAGTGCTGTGGTGGTGTCTGCTGGGTGTGAGTGCTCTCAGCAGCGAGGTCCCACCAAACCAGGGAGTGTTTCACAGCACCTTGGCAGAGTTTCCAGTGAGGAACACCTGACTTAAGCAAGATGTGGAAGGAGGATGTGGTTTCCTTGAGGGTTGGAATCCCAGAACCCCATCGTAATGTCCAGTCCAACTCCCCTGCTAAAGCAGGGCACCCACAGCAGCTTGCCCAGGATCATGGTGCCCAGGTGGATTTGGAATCTCTCCCAAGCAAGAGACTCCACAACCTCTCTGGGCAGCCTGCTCCAGGGCTCTGAACTCTCACAACAAAGAAGTTTGGGGGACAGGGATGCTTCACTGCCTGCCCCCTCTACAAACTTCACTCTCTTCTTCCTCAGAGCAGAGCAGCAGGAAATTTATGCCCTTTGGGTTCAAAAAAGGCTCCTAGAGGAAAAGAGAGAGAAAGAGAATGAAAATTATTTTAATTTTTTTTTGGCGTAGAAATGAAGCTGATATTGAAAGTGAGTAAATTTTAATGAAACGGTGCAAAAATGACATCATTTACTCAGAAATCATTAATTTGTCAGCATTAATATTTCAGCTACAACATTGCCTGTCATTCTGTGCCAGCAATGACTGATAAATCTATAAAAGTGTGCTGCTAATTTACTGAATATTTATGTGCAGTGTCATTTGCAGAGCAGGATCTGAATTTATTTCACTCAGCGTTCAGCTGGAGAACATTTCAAGCAAGCTGAAATGAGTAGCCTGTGAGAGCCAGGCTGGCAAAACTTCCCAGACCCCTCTGACAGGAGAGGAGCCCTGGCAGGAGCTGCCACATGCCCCTTGGCTCAGGCTTTTGCAGGATGGGATCCCAGTGGGCACCACGCAGGTGGCTTGGGACAGGGCACTGCAGCAGCTCGCCCTGGGGCTGAGCTGGCTGTGTCGCTTCTATGACATTTTTCATCTCCAGACCTCCTCTGAGGTGTCAGCTTCTCCTGCTCCATCTCTAGACCTCCTCTGAGGTGTCAGTTTCTCTGCTCCATCTACCTGGGGACACACACATGTGTTGGGAAGGAGCAAATGTTCCCTGAGCAGAGGTCGGGGGGGGACCATGTGTGGCATGGAATCACAGGATGGATTGAGTTGGAAGGGACCTGAAAGATCCTTAGAATGGTTTGGGTTGCAAAGGCCCTCAAAGCTCATCCAGTTCCAGCCCTCCAGCCATGGGCAGGGACACCTCCCTCTAGCCCAGGTTGCCCAAAGCCTCATCCAGCCTGGCCTTGGACACCTCTAGGGGTGAGGCATCCACAATTTCTCTGGATAACCCTTTCCAGCGTCTCACCACCCTCACTGTGCAGAATTTCCTCCTGATGTCCATCCTAAATCTGCCCTGCTCCAGTTTCAAACCATTGCCCCTTGTCCTGTCACCACAACTGGAAAATGAGTGGGAGGTTTGCAAAGCTGGGTTGGAAGCTTAAAGGAGTATTGGGGGAGGAGTGGAAGACTTTGGCAAAGTTGTACAGGTGAGGTGGGTTGGGGCTGGTTTGGATTGACTGCTTCAGGTCAAGTCCTACCTCCCTTGACACAGGACCATCTGCAGCAGACACTTCCCAGCATGGAGCACATTCTTCAGGCATCGTTGTGCCCACGTGTCCCAGTGGCTGGAGGTGCTGCTGGCTGCTCCTTATTCTTGCACCAGCTCTCAGATGGGAGTGGTGCAACTGGGCCACCAAGGTCCACAGGATGGGCTGGATGATTTACACCCCAGTGTCATCTGGGACTCAGCCTGAGCTGTAGGAGCCTCCTGAAGGAGAGCTAGAGTGCTGCTCACCAAGGGCCATGGAGAGGAGAGCACAGGCACTCTGGCCATTAGCAGGCCTTAGCAGGCCAGCAGAAGACAAAAGCTTGCTCCCAGTCCCATTTTTCGCTCCATCAGGCTGATACCCTGGTGGGTGAATGTTGATTTTTCCTTAATGGGCTGGCCATGGTGGGCTGTGGTGGTAGAGGGTAGGAGCTGTGAAGCAGGGATACATGGTGTGGAGAACTGGTTGGCTATGGGGCTCCCCAGGGCTGGGGGAGCCAAGCACATCTCCCTGTGTTGGCATGGCCCATGCCCCTTCCCTCCTCTCCCTAACCCAAGTGTTGGAAGTCACAGAATCTCTTCAGTTGGAAGCTATGAATCTTCTCAGGTGGGTTGTTGCCTTTCTGCTCAGCTTGGTTCCTCTCTACCCAGTCTCCTCATTTTCTGCCCGTCTCAGACATCTGCCCCTATAAAGCTTTCCTGTGTGGCACCAGGCAACAGCAGCGCAGGAGGCACCAGGGAGACCCTGCAGTCGTAGAACTTTATTGGCTCACTTAGCAGTGCTGAACTGGTACAGTAAAACCTGTCCCAGGGGAGGAGACCTCCTGGTCTTCAGCTTAGCCATTAGTAAAAAATGACATCCTATGGTGTTAAAGATCTAATTGGTCCAATCAAAAGACAAATTAATTATGGCTCATTGGAAAGAAATCTGTGTGTGCATCCTGGCTTCTGTGCAGAGGCTGCATGTAGGAGACACAGCATGCCTGGAGCTGGGGGGAACTTAATGCTGGCTAGGGCAGGAGGAGGCTGAGGGAGGATCTCATCAGTACTCATAGATACTTGAGGGGTGGGTGTTGAGAAGAGGGAACCAGACTCTTCTTAGTGGTGCCCAGTGACAGGACAAGAGGTAGTGGGCAGAAACTGGAACAGAAGAAGTTCCATCTAAACCTAAGGAGGAGCTTCTTTACTGTGAGGGTGGCAGAGCCCTGAAGCAGGCTGCCCAGAGAGGTGGTGGAGTTTCCTCTGCAGACTTTTAAGACCCACCTGATTACGTTCATGTGTGACCTGCCCTTGGTGACCCTGCCCTTGAAGGCAGATTGGACTCGATGATTCTCCAGAGGTCCTTTCCAACCCCTACCATGCTGTGCTCCTGTGATTCTGTGGTTGCTGCTCCTTCATGTCTGGATCACCCTCCCTGAAGGTGTTCAAGGCCAGCTTGGATGAGGCCTTGAGCAACCCTAACTGGAGATGTCCCTGCCCATGGCAGGACGTTGGAACTGGATGAGCTTTAAGATCCCTTCCGACCCAACCCATGCTGTGATTCTGTAAATCTCCTTCTGCAGGGCTTTCCCACCCAGAACCTCCTTTGTGCTTCAGCCCAACCTTTGCTAAAATATTTTTCCTTCCAAGATGTTCCTTGCCTGCAGCCGAAGCAGCCCAAATGGTGTCACCTTCCCCCAGCCCTGATAGATGCTCCCTCCCCATGACCCTTCATTGGCCAGAGGCCACAGCCTCTTCCCGGGGTCCTCCCTTCAGCAGGATTCCAGCAGCAAGGCTCCCGGTCCACAGCAGCCCAGCGCTCTGCTTCCCCACCCATCACATTAGCCTCTGAATGCTCTCATTATCCCATTACTAATTAGAAACTCGCTCAAATTGGCGGCTGCACTGAAAAAAGGCAAAAGGCAGAGTGCTGAGCATATGGCATCATCTCCTATTAATGAACACTCTAAATTCAACCGCGGGGCAGCTGCTCATTTCTTGCTCCTGACACCCAGGCACGGGCAGAAAGGCAGAGAATCAGCCTGCTCTGGTTTGGCTTTCTTTTTATTTCTCTTTTTTTCCCCCTTTCCCCTTTTCTCCCTCTCTTTTTATTTGATCCTCTTTTTTTCTTTTTTTTTTTCTTTTTTTTTTTTTTTTTTTTTGTGCCCTAAAATGCATAATCCTGCATGCTAGGGATACAGCAGTGCCTGGGCTGATGCTTTCTTTTATTTGGCTATTTTTTTGTAGTCAAAACCAATGAATTAAAATGCACACACAGGGTTAGAGAAACAGGGAATTGTTTGGGTTGGACAGGACACTGCTGTGTCTCCATGATCCTGCCGAGCTCTGGTGCAAGCCCAGCTGCTGACTGTGAGGTGCTGCAGTGCTTTGCTCAGGAGCTGCGGTGTCAAAGGTGCGCTTCTGGAGATGGGTGGGGGGTGCCCACCTTCCCAGGGAGAGTTTCATTGGGGTTCTTTAATGCCATGGCATCTGCAGCCCAGTAAAACAGCAAACCCTTCTGTCTTGCTTTTCTCCAGGCAGAGGAGCTGCCAGGGCTTTAGGTCTCATCAGTCTTGTTGTCACTGAGGTTTAGAAAATCACCAATGACATCATCTCAGCTGATTCTTTAATAGGATAGTCATTAGCCAAGACCTGAGTAAGGGTTTTTTTGTCATCGCTAATTTTACCTCAAGGTGAAGAACAGCAGGCAAAACCCTCCAGGTTCTCTGTGATGTCTGCACTGGCTTCACTCCATCCCACAGCTCCAGGTCCTTCGCCTCCTCCTCCCAGCATGAAACATGTGCCCTTGGGCCCTGCATGGCTCTGCCCCTCTGCTCTGCTCTGCTCTGCTCTGCTCTGCTCTGCTCTGCTGAGACCTTACCTGGAGCATGGGGACAGGTGGGGCTCTTCAGCCTGGAGAAGAGTAGGCTCTAGGGAGACCTTAGAGCAGCCTTCCAACACCTGAAGGGGCTCCGGGGGAGCTGGGGAGGGACTTTTGACAAGGACTGGGAGTGACAGGATGAGGGACAATGGCTTTGAGCTGAAAGAGGGGAAAGTGAGACTGGAGATGAGGAAGAAATTCTTGAGAGTGAGGGTGAGGAGACATTAGAACAGATTGCCCAGGGAGGCAGTGAAGTCCCCGTCCCTGGAGACATTCATGGTCAGGCTTGATGAAGCTCTGAGCTACCTGATCTAGTTGGATTTGTCCCTGCTGACTGCACAGGGTTGAACTAGATGGCCTTTAAATGTCCCTTCCAATCCAGCCCAAACCATTCAATGATTCTGTGGTGTTTGTCACAGCAGGATAAGTCACAGCATGATGGTTGTGACTATCACCCCCTGCAGAGTCTTCAGTGGGTGTCAGAGGGCTTCTGGTTTTGTTGCCTGCACACCCTCCAATAACCTGGAGCAGCAGCAGCAAAGGGCTGCTTAGTCTGGAGAAGAGCAGCCTGAGGGGGATCTCAGCAGTGCTGATCAACACTCCAAGGGTGGGTGGCAGCAGGATGGGACCAGACTTTGCTCAGTGGTGCCCAGTGACAGGACAAGGGATAATGGGCACAGACTGGAACAGAGGAGATTCCACCTGGACATGAGGAGGAACTTCTTTAATGTGAGGGTGCTGGAGCCCTGGAGCAGGCTGCCCAGAGAGGTGCTGGAGTCTCCATCTCTGGAGACATTCAACACCTGTCTGGATGTGTACCTGTGTGGCCTGCTCTAGATGATGCTGCTCTGGCAGGGGGGTTGGACTCAATCTCCAGAGGTCACTTCCAATCTCTAACATTCTGTGAGTCTGGTGGGGGGCACATCTGCTTCAGGCAGTTTGACCTTTCAGTACAAACTGGACATTTTTTGGCTTTCCAACAAGTGCAGCTTCTCTTGAAAAGGAATATTTTGCCTCATCAAGAATCCAATTTTCTGTCAAAACAGTTTTCATTATATATTTCCAAGCAGCCCAAGGTTAGTATTGATTTAAACCTGGTACAAGAGAGAAGAATGAGGCTTTGTCTCTGCAGAGATCACGTTTGCCCACCAAGTATTCAGACTGGATGTTAGGAGGAAGTTCTTTACAGTGAGGGTGGCGAGACACTGGCACAGGTTGCCCAGGGAGGTTGTGGCTGCTCCCTCTCTGGAGGGGTTCAAGGCCAGGTTGGACGAGGCCTTGAGTGACCTGTGCTAGTGGGAGGTGTCCCTGCCTATGGCAGGGGGTTGGAAGCAAATGATCCTTGAGGTCCCTTCCAACCTTACCATTCTATGATTCTATGAGTACAGCTGCAGTAGGAGTGAGAGGGGTTGGTTAGTGGAACTGCAGCCATCATCTTGCTGCATCTGCCTCCTGCCATGTCAAAAAATCTTCTTGGTCAGGACCGCAAGTGGCAGCGGGCAGTGGGGACAAGGAGTTTGCAGAGCTGCATGAAGGGATGCCAAGGAAAGGGGAAGTCTTATTTTGGGGATCGTCTTCTGAGAGGTACATGCTGCTCTGGAGGGCACGTGGAAGAGCTATCCTTTGACTAACTAGCCATGGGGCAAGAAGGAACAGCCTCAGGTTACACCGGAGGAGGCTTAGCTTGGAGATTAGGAAAAAAATCTTCTTCCCTGGAGCAACCTGAGCTAGTGGAGGTGTCCCTGCCCATGGCAGGTGGCTGCAAGTGGATCTTTAAGGTCCCTTCCAACCCAACCTGTTATATGGATCCATGAAAATGTGAGGGGCACAACTGTCTGTGTAAAGAGGCTTTCTGCTGCTGTGACAGGCATTGGGGTCACTCATCTTGGGGAGGGCAGTGGATCTGGAGGAGGCAGGAAGAAGGTCTGGAGGCTGATCCATCCCTTCCAGCCAGGTGGATCTTGCACTCTGGGGGTTAAAGCCAAGCTGAGCCTGTGAGTCCTGCAGGAGGGGAGGGTTTGTTTCATCCCTGATGTGGTTCCGTAAGGACTAACCTGAGCATCTTGGCTGGCGAGGCCCTGCATGGCACTGAGCTGGGGAGATGCTGGCTGAGCCAATCTCCTGCAGTGGTTGGGATGGCTGAGCACAGGGATGTTGTCTTCTGTTGGGACTGCTCAAAGGCCTGACTGACCACCACAGGTTTGATCAGAGGGGATCAGTGATGTGTTCTGGTGCTGTCTGCAGGCAGTCCTGGAACAGTGCTGGGAACAGGCCAAGGCCTGGTCAAGCAGCAGCCTTCCTCTGCATGGGGAGGAATAACACCAGGTACCAGTACAGGTTAGGGGCTGACCTGCTGAAAAATAGCTCCATGGAGAAGGGCCGTGGAGTCCCAGTGAACAGTAAGTTCTTCATGGGGCAGCAATGTGCTCTTGTGGCCAAGAAAGCCAATAGGCTCCTGGGGTGCTTGGAGAAGAGTGTGGCCAGCATGTCGAGGGAGGACATCCTCCCCCTCCACTCTGCTCTGGTGAGGCCACAGCTGGAGTGTCGTGTCCCACTCTGGGGTCCCCAGTTCAAGAGGGACAGGGACTTACTGGAGGGAGTCCATGGAGGGTAATGAAGGACCTGGAACATGTCTGATGAGGAGAGGGTGAGAGCCCTGGGGCTGTTTAGCCTGGAGAAGAGAAGGGTGAGAGGGAATCTGGTCAGTGTTTGCAAGTATCTGCAGGGGGTCAGGAAAGGACCAGGCTCTTCTCACTGTTGCCCTATGACAGGCCAAGGAGCAGTGGACACAAACTGGAACCCAGGGAGTTCTACCTCAACATGAGGAGAAACATTTTTACTAGTCATAGCTTGACAGTTAGCTCTGATGACCTTAGGGCTCTTTTCCAACCAAAACAATTCCATGAGTTTGTGATTTTTTTAACCTGGGCAATGGCTCTAGGACAGTTTTTATACATTGTGAAGGGATAAAACCTTCACATCAATATTTAGATGTGCAGGAACAGCTTGCAGAGGTTTTTATCCATCTGTTCCCCTAATCCTACAACTGACCATCTTTGTGGGGGGTGCCTGGAGAGTGCTGGGCCAGAGCTGCTTCCTGGCCTGGGCAGGAGCCAGCTGCTGTCCTGGTCAGATGGAGATGCTGGATGGAATGCTCCCCAAAATGGCTTTGGTTCTGTCAACAACGTCTGCAGAGCTCCCCTGCCTGAGCAAATATCCCTGCAGGGTAGCACATGCTTTGTAAATAATTTTCATTGTAACCCCCTCTTCCTGGCAGGGTGGAGAGTTGAGAACATTCATCAAGTCTCACATTAAGAAAATAATTTTCTTATCCTTGATTTGTGCAATAAATAAAGTCCACAATTTCTGGCTCCTGCAGCAAGGAAATGGAAAGAGCTGAGATGGGAGGGGCTGGCACCAAGGCTCTTGCTGAAGGCCTTTCCCACCTCAGGCTTGGTGACTCCCTGAGACCTCTGCCCAGACGAAAGCATTGGGGCTGTCATCTCCTGGGCAGTCCAGCATGGGGGGACCTGAAGGAGCTGTAATGGCCAGAGGGGGGTGAAAGCCTCCTTTGCTGTGCAGCCCAGATGTCAACACTCTCCCATCCCTGGCTTGAAACTAAACATCTTAAATGAAGCCAGAGTTGGGCAAAGTGATTTACCCAGCTGCAAGAGCTCTTTGGGCAGCCCTGCCCCTCCTGCCAGCATGCACCTGGCACAAGGTAAAGGTCATTCCCCACTTGGAGAGGTTTGTTTGCAGCCTGCACCCTTGACTGACTGCAGACCTGGAGGAGAGGTAAGCATGAGGTCTTCAGCCTGAGTTACCCCTAGAGATGGAGCCTTGGCTGTCTGCCTTTTCAGGCTATCTGCCACGAAAGGCTCACCCAAAAGGAGCTCCAGCAAAAGCACAGCCTTGCTTCTGCCACCTGTCCCCAGGCTTTGCCACCAAACCAGTGAAGGCAAACCTCCTCTTTCTGATGGCCTCACTTGCTTTGGGCTCAGACTGCAGTAGCTGCGCTGTGTGCTCCACACCTTTAGGAGTCACCTTCAGTGCTCCTGCCCCTCAGGCTCTGCTCTTGAGCAGCTCTGACCAGGCATGTGACAAACCTACAGGACAAGGCTCAGTGGCTGGGAAGGAAATGAGGAGGACAGGGAAGAATTTTGGCATCTAATGAGTTACACCTTGGGCAAGTGAACTCCTAAGTCCCTTCTCATGGATCCCGTATCTGGTGGGAGATCTGGGGAGCAGATTTGTCAGGCTGGGAGGGCACCAAGAAAAGAGCAGAGCTCTGTGGCTTTTCCTTGCAGAAATGTAAATCTGTTATTTATGTATCTTTTATGGATGGCATGTTCCTATCCCCAGGCGTTCTGCATTGGAATTCAACTCGTTGCAAGCCCATTACATGTTCACTAACTATAAACCAGCTGATTTATATTCATTAACCACTCGCAGACAGCAGCGGCAGCGAAACTTCAGCACTGGACATGCCTCAGTCGACGGCAGAACTAAATTTCAGTTAATTAAGGTGCCGTAATTGTTGTCCAGTACAAGAGTCTTCAGGGCATTCACTTTGTAAATAATTTTTCACCCCAACCTTTCCTGCATACTTGGTTGCTGCTCTGCAACTTCGTTCAAGCCATAAATTATTAGGAAATCAGCTCTGCTGCCATTCTGGCAGAAGAAGGCTGCTTGCCTGCTCCTTCATGGAATCACAGAAAGGGTTGGGTTGGAAGGGGCCTTAAAGCTCGCCCAGTTCCAAGCCCCTGCCAGGGGCAGGGACATCTCCACTAGCACAGGTTGCTCAAGGCCTCATCCAGCCTGGCCTCGAACACCTGCAGGGAGGGTACAGCCACAGCCTCCCTAGGCAATCTGTGCAAGTGTCTCCCCACTCTCACTGTTGAGAATTTCTTCCCCATCTCCAGTCCAAATCTCCCCTCCTCAAGCTTCAACCCATTGCCTCTCATCCTGTCACTAGAAGCCCTTGTAAAAGTTCCCTCCCCAGCTCTCCTGTAGCACACTTCAGATACTGGAAGGCCCAATAAGGTCTCCCCAGGGCCTTCTCTTCTGCAGGCTGAAGGTCATGGCCCAGATTCATGTGTTGGTGGCTCTTTCCCTGTGAAAGCTGAGGAGATCTAGGAGAACCTTTTACAGCAGCAGCCTAGAGCAAACAGGGATGGAGAAGCTCCTGTCCCCATCTGTCCCAGGTGTTTGAGACCCCCCGGGATGCCCACCCTGGGGGCCATCTCTTCTCCCTGTCCTCTCTCTAGTGAGGGCTAGCCCCACTGTCTGCTCCGACAAGCAGGGCGGGCAGGTCTGGTGGTGCCTTCAAGGCAGGACCAGGCTGTGCAATGCCCTGGGAGAGATCCATGGGGTATTTCATGGGCCCAGAGCAAGCAGTTGTTAATGAGGAGCTGAGGAGTGATCAGTGTGAGCTGAATCCAAACCCCTGCTGCTGCAGAGTCTGTGCCCACCAGCCATGGGCAGTAATGAGGTGGAGCTGGATGTGGAACTTTTTTTGGCTTTGTTTTTTTACCCCTCTTGGTTAATTGCTGCTTCTGTTTGTTTCCTCAAAAGTTCAGATCTGGAGGCAAACCTTGGGGAAGGGGCGGTCCCCCACCTCCCGTTTACACAGGCAGCACTCTGAAAGCTGAGATGCAAAGTGGTTTCTTTTGAAAGTCTCCAGAGAAGGAGACTCCACAGCCTCTCTGGGCAGCCTGTTCCAGGGCTCCAGCACCCTCAGAGGAAAGTTTTTCCTTAAGTTCAAGTGAAACCTGTGTTGCAGTTTGCACCCATTGCCCCTTGCCCTGTCACTGGCCACCGCTGCAGAGAGCTGATGATCTTAGAGGTCTTTTCCACCTGAAACAATTCTGTGGTTTCCAGAGGTCCCTTCCAGCCCCTGCCATGCTGTGATTCTGTGACAGGAGCCCTCGTGCCCATCTCCCTTGTTTCCGCAGCTAAGCCGCAGCCAGGGGCTGGATTTTCACACGTAAGGGAGCGGAAGCTGGAGCTGCCCTGGCTGCTGCCACCTTCACACTTCAGTGTGTGCTGGCTATGAGGCAGCTCTGCCCTAGCTGTCCTGTGAGTCGGTAAAGCCTCCCCCACTGAGGCTGTGCTGAATGCTGGTGGATGCCTGCAGTGTGAGAAGAGGGCACTGGAGCTTCTCCATTTGCCTGCTGGAGTTCCAGTGGATCTGACAGCTCCTCTGCCCAGTGCAGACACGTGCCAGCCTCTCTGGTCGTGTTCACGGAGTAACGGAAAGGTTCGGCTTGGCACTCACTGGAGGGAGCCTTGCATGGTGCCTCTGACAGCAGTTCAGTTGTAGCCTCTATCAGATGCTGCATCTCCAGGCCATGCCTGTCCCATGGCCTTTTCCAATTTTTCACTACAGTGGTCATGAATAAATCACCAAAAGACCTCGGGTCGCTGAAAATGGAAATACCAGGGACAGACCCACTTAAGCAGGCCGAGAGCATCCCCTTCCTGCAGCAAGCACCTGGGCTCTGTGCTCCCTGGTTTGCCTGCCCTGGCTGCAGGCTCCTGAATATCTGGGAACTACCAGTGTGCATCCTCTGCCCCCTCTGCACTTCATCCCACCTCATGTGGCTGCTGGCCAGGGAGAGGAGATTCCTGTGCAGCAGATACGTGCCAGATGAGCCATCGGTAGTCCCAGCAGCTCTGGCAGCTGAGCCAATCTCAGGGACAATCTCAATCCAAGGGACAAGCCCTGCTCATCTGCAGCACTGGGAGCAGAAAAAGCCACACAACAGTTGGGATTTTCCACTTTTCTCCCCTGCCCTTAGCAAAATGTATTTTGCAGAAGCCTGCAGGCTCCAGTCTTGGGGTGATGTGACCACGGCAGCCCCAAGCCCTGAGCAGGAGGCACATCCAGAGACAGCGGCTGTGTATCCCGTCATGGAACTGTGGAAGAGACCTTTCAGATCATCCAGTCCAGCTGTCAACCCAGCACTGCCAGGTCACCACTGAACCATGACCCTCAGCACCACATCTCCACAGCTTTGAAGCCCTTCCATGGATGGGGACTCCATCTCTGCCCTGGGCACCCTGGGCCACAGCTTGACAACCCATTTGGGGAAGAAATTGTTCCTCATGTCCAACCTAAACCTCCCCTGGAGCAACTTGAGGCCATTTCCTCTTGTCTTGTTGCTTGTTCCTTTGGAGAAGAGACAAACCCACACCTGGCTCTAACCTCCACACCTCTATCCACTGAATGGTGTCATTCGCGCCTATCCCTGCAGGTGCTCAAGAAACATGTGCCCGTGGCACTTTGGGACATGGTCTAGTGGCCATGGTGGTCTTAGGTTGATACTTGGACTCAAAGATCTTAAAGGTCTTTTCCAACCAAAGCAATCCTATGACCTGGAATTTGACCTGAAGGGGAACTCTTGCTTATATCCAAACTCGTGGGGTGAGGCTGGGGTCTTCACACCCTGATCTGCCAGATGTGGTGGTGCCTCTGCTGTGCAGCTGAAGTCCTCCAGCGTAGTTCTGGGGAAACTATAGATAAAAGGGGCTGCAAACTGGTATTATGTATATCATTTCAGGTCAGAAAATCAACCAGAACTTTGAAAAGAAAGACAATAAAAAGCCCAAATCACCACTCATAAAATGCATCTATTTCTTCCAAATTAGCCTCCTTTATTTTGACACCAATTCTATTTCTGGAAGCTTTGTTCCTTTTGCAGTTTTGTTGGTCTTTTTTATCTGTGTTGCTGTATTAAACCCCCTGCTTAATAAATGTCAAATTAAAGCCAAAATTAGTAGACCTCATTCTGCAGAAAACCAGTAAAGTAAAAGCCTTGACAAGAGGAGCAAGAAGAGAATTTCCATCATTTTCTCCTTAATGGAAGGCAGTGCAGGCTGCTGTTAGCAGTTGCATCAGGATGGAGCAGGCTGGTAATGAAATGACACTGCAGGCTGCACAGCCCTGCACGGGCTGGGCTGAGCAGTGCTGTGCACACAATTAATTCAGGCTGATTGCTCAGGAGTGCTCTATTGACAGCCACGTTTCACACCCGTGGGCCTTCTGCTGCTTCTTGTTTCCACAGTGAGGTGCTCGCTGTGCCGCGCCGCTCGATGGTGACGCAGCTCTGAAGCCCCAGCTCTCAAAGTGACTTCCAGTGGGCCCTGACAAGGATCAAGGTAAGGATGTCACTGCTCTTAGTTGTGTTTCTTGTGGTGGTGCTGGTGGACAACCAGCTTCAGGGTGGAGGGGTTGCTCAGGAGCCCCGAGCAGCCTCACACAGTGATGGAGGGAGGCCATGGTAATGCTCTCCTCAGGAAGCCTGGAGATGCTCAGGGGTTGGGCTTGGTCTGGTCTGCCTTGATGCTGGAGGCTCTCAGAGTTTGTCTCTGGGTGTCTTCCTGAAGATGTGCCCCCAGGTTGTGGTTACAAACCAGTGCTGCTCTGGCACAGGTTCTCTGTGGGACCTCTGTTTGTTGGGCGTGGAGCCAGGCCAGGGTCTGGCACCACTGCTGGGGAGTGTGTCAGGACACTCACCTGGCTGGATCAGCCACTCACTTGCAGTCAGATGTTTTACTTCAGTCCTAGTGCTGTGTCATCACAGCTGGCAGCACATCTGGAGGCAGCAGTGAGGCAGAAAGGAGAGGGGGAGGGCAGCAGCTCCATAAATCTGAGGTTGGTGTCAATGAGCTCTGCTGCTGGTCCATAAGGGTCTGTCTGTACTGGGATTGCACTGAGCTGCAACCGACTGGGATCCTTGGATTCTTGGACCCTTTGCTACCTACAGATGGATTGTCCTTGTCCCTGTGGTCCAGGCAGGGAATGTGTCTGACCCCCTCTGTGTTGCCCTTGGGTGCATCAGAAGGCAATTAGATGACTCTGACATGAGGAAATGAAGTCAGAGATCTTGTGGGGTCCATCAGGTGCTGTCAGTCTCTGCTTACCCTTGGTGAGATTTTCAAGGCTCTCTAAGGAATTTTAACAGCAGTTTCTACATCCAGGAGAATGGGATCTCCTCCAGAAATCCTGAGCCCAGCCTTCATGGAGCTCCTGCTCTGAGTTGTGCCGTTGTGGGTGTCCTGCAAAGGGTGTGATGGGTGAGGACTGATGTGATGTTGGGTGGCTGTGTCCTGGCTGCTGGCAGAAGGATGTTTCCCCACCCTGACTTGTTCAGCTTTGCTCTTTATTCCCCACAGGGGTAGAACATCTTTAGAAGAACAAATGCCAAGTGTCTGTAGGAGTTCCCTGCCCTGCTCTGTCTTCAGGTGAAATCTGGGCCCATGATGTGCTTACAGTGCCTGTGTTGGCAGGAACCTGGAAAGGACTCCCAGCTTGTAGGGGTTTTGCATGATATGAGATGCAGAGGTGTGAGAGAAAGAGATCCTGGGTCTCTGAAGGTGAAAAGTTCCCATTGCAGCATTCAGATTCATTTTAGAGGTGATTTTAAAACCTTAAGTTAAGAATAATACCTAGACTTAAGGACTTGGAAAGCTACAAAAACACTGCTGAGGGACATGATTTAGCACCAGACATGGCAGAGTTAGAGACTGGTAGGGCTCAGTGATCCTAAAGGTCTTCTCCATGACTCTGTGATTTGATGAGCCACATTATCAGGGCTAGAAATGAGCTTTTTCACTCTCCCCTTTTTCACATGATCTACTGGGATGCATGAATCTACCTGCATGGATTAGCTGGGAATTATCAGTATGCAATTGTTAACATTTAAGCTGTAGGGAGGAACTGGTTCCAGGGCTTTGGTCTCTGTCTCTTAGAAACAATCCCAGATTTCAGCTGCTCCAGTGGGATGTCACCTCCAGGACTCCTTGGAAAGCTTCAGTAGCTCAAGACCTGGAAAGGAAAACTCCTTTTCCTTTTCCTAAGTGTAGTCTTCACCAGGCTGAGAGAGTTGGGACTGTTCAGCCTGGAGAAGGCTCCAGGGAGACCTTAGAGCAGCCTTCCAGTACCTCAAGGGGCTACAGGAGAGCTGGGGAGGGACCTGTTACAACGGCTTGGAGTGACAAGAGGAGGGGCCATGGCTTTGAGCTGGAAGAGGGGAGAGTGAGATGAGATGGCAAAGAAATTCTTGGCAGTGAGGGTGGGGAGACACTGGCACAGGTTGTCCAGGGAGGCTGTGGATGCTCCCTCCCTGGAGGTGTTCCAGGCCAGGCTGAATGAGGCCCTGAGCAACCTGGGCTGGTGGAGGTGTCCCTGCCCATAGCAGGGGCTTGGAACTGGATGAGCTTTAAGGTCCCTTCTAACCCAACCCATTCTGTGATTCTATGATTTTAGGTACTTTCTGCTGAGCACCCAGCTCTGTGTTTTCAGTGCCAAGGAAGGGGGCAGATGCCTCACCACAGGGACAGCTTCCTGCCCAGGCAGGGAGTGGGAGAGCTCGGGCATGCTGTGCTCATGTCCCAGCCCCTGGGCACTGTCCTCTCAGTCTCCACGTAGCAAAGCCACCAGGATCTAATTTTGAGAGATGAGACATCTCATCTGTCAGAAGCTGAGTGAATTAGAATAACTGGATGGCTTTTTTTTTCTTCCCACCCTTAAAGCAGCCCAAAGTTTTTATCAAGATGCCATTTATCAGCAGCTCTACTAGCCACTAGCAGTAGGCATCCTGCCAATCATTTTATGGAAATAGGGAAGGACTTTAATGTTTGGATGCCCATCTGAATCGACTCTTGTTCATGTCAGCAGATCTGATGTGAAAGCAAAGGTGCCCCTATGCAGTCTAGTTACCATCAGAGCTGTGAGTGTCAGCATTTTAGAGGCAAGGAGCACAGTGCTGAGGGTGGCCAATGTCACTGCTGTAACCTGTTTCAAAGACAGGAGCTCCTGCAGACTCTGCCTGCTCCTTGTCACTCCGGGATTAGTTCTGCCCGAAGTACAGCAGCTTGGTAGATCTCTGCAGATAACTCTGGAGGTAGCTGCTCAGCACCACCTTCTACTCCTAACAACTTCATCTGCTCAGCTGGTTAGATGCAAACAGCCAACAGCTCTCTGACTTGGTCTTTAAGCTTGGTCCTTTAAAGCAGCGTCGTGATGGAGCTGCTGAAGTTGCCATCCTGCTGCAGAGGGTTTTGGCCAGCAGCCCTCCCAGGTCTCCCAACCTGCATACACTGGCCTGGGGCATGGACAACTGCAGCTCCTGCAGGACAGAGATCCAGAGACAAGCTCCACATGGACTATTGTGAGGGCCCTTGAATACATGTGCTACAAGGAACTGAGGGAGCTGGGGTTGTTCAGCCTGGAGAAGAGGAGCCTGCAGGAAGACTTCATTGATCTCTACAACTCCTTGAAAGGAGGCTGGAGCCAGGTGGGAACAGGCCTCTTCTCCCAGGTACCAACTGACAGGACAAGAGGAAATGGCCTCAAGTTGCCCCAGGGGAGGTTCCCCGAGGAACCTTTTTTTTCCCCAAAAGGGTTGTCAAGCTCTGTTCCAGGCTGCCCAGGACAGTGGTGGCGTCCTGATTCCTGGAGGGGTTTCAGAGCTGTGGAGATGTGATGCTGAGGGCCATGGTGGTGACCTGGCAGTGCTGGGTTCAGGATTGGACTAGATTGTAGAGATCTGTTGTGACCCAACCAATTCTGTGATCTGATTCCCTCCTTGTGTCAGCTGTTTCCTTGGTCTCTTCCAGCTGTGCATGGTTTGGAGCAGGGCTTTCTGGCAGTGCCTAACACCACAGTCCCACACAAGCAGGATTTTGTCCTCCCGACAGTTTCCACAACCACCTTGGGGACAGGGAAGGCAGAGCCAGGCAGCGCTGCCAGCCCAGGCACAGGGCTGTGCCTCCTTGTCACCATCTCTCTGCTCCACAGACATCGCCGTTCCCTTCCTGCCCTCCATTTGCATAGCACTTCCATCAGCTTTTGAAGGTCAGGGTGGTTTGGAGGTGACCCTAAGGGGTGGTGGTGGCAGGTGGGCAGCACGCAGAGGCAGGGAGCAGGGTGCAGGCAGCTCGGGTAGCGTTGATGTCCTCTCACGGGCGCTGCCGGCACCGCGGCTGCTGGGGCTGTTGACAATAGAAGTGATTAACATGAGCAGGACAGGGAGAGGGAAATAAATAACATCCTAATCTCTGGCACCATCGTGCCTTTGATGAGAACAAAAAATATGAAGACTGGGAGATCAAAATAACTGTATTAGAGCATGAAAAGGGAAATGCTCTTCTGAGCGCCGCCACCGCGCTCTATCTGCTCCCATCTGACACTGCAGCGTGCTCGGAGCACAGGCAGGCAGGAGGCTAAAGCTGCTGATTAATTTGCTTTCCCTTTTCAGCCCCTGTACGGAAAGCCAACATTAGCAGAATTAGCGTTTTACCTGTCTGAAGATCTCTGCTTTGAAATGCACCAAGTGGTGTCAATTTTGTGTCGCTCAGAAGAATGAGAGTTGGGGGTTTGTGAAGCTTTATTCCCCCTCACCCCAGCCCACCTCCTCCTCCTGCCTGCTTGGTATGTGCCTGGTACAGGCAGAGCTGCTTCGGGTTTTGTCTCTAATTACTGCATCACCACGCTCCAGGGCATTGCTTTAGCTACTGCCCATATTCACCCCTCTTGACTCATAAGTGCTGTTGAAGCCTCTGAGACTGGAGATAAAAGTATTGGTGTCAGTCCTGTTTCTGTCCAAGGTCTCATCATCAGAGCACCAACTGTACCTGGAGAGAGAAACTTGGAGAGAAGACATGGCCCTGCCTCTTTTTCTCTCTTTTTCTCCTTGTTGCAAGGAAATGTGGGGGCATGGAGGAGGAAGGCAGCATGGAGGCTGCCCAGGCTTCTTCTGTCCATCATCCCAACCCTGCTCCTCTGGCAATTTAGTTATTGATTATCAAAGAGCATCATGCCAGCCAAAGTGGCTGAGGGAGCTGAGAATGTTCAGCCTGGAGAAGAGGAGGCTGAGGGGAGGCCTCATTGCTCTCTACAGCTCCCTGAAAGGAGGCTGCAGTGAGGTGGGGTTGGGCTGTGCTCCCTAGTCTCAGGTGCTAGAAGGAGAGGAAATGGCCTGAAATGGTGCCAAGGGAGGGTCAGGTTGGAGATGAGAGAAATGTCTTTACTGCAGGAGTGGTTAGGGATTGGCACAGGCTGCCCGGGGAGGTAGGGGTGTTCAAGAAACATGTGGCCATGGCACTTGGGGACATGGATTAGCAGCCGTGGTGGTGTTGGGTCAGTGGTTGGAGTTGATCTTATGGAAGCAGTTCTGTGATTCTACGTGGAGAAGCAGAGCAGCTCCATTCCCTGCCCACCCGAGCAACTTCTGATGAGTCTCCCTCTCAGAGTCCTCAGAATTGGGAGCAGGAAAAGAACTTTATAAAATTGTGCAGGAGCAGTGGAGCGGAACCTATCTGCTCACAATGCAATTAACAGCACCAACATTTACAAAATATGATTACAAGCACTTGGGGTAAGTGCAGGAAGGATATTAGATAGCAGCGAGGGGTTGAGCTTAATGTGTGCTTTTTCCAGAGACTTGCATTTTCTTTGTGCAAATAAAGAGGCCCTAAATTCTCCATAGGCACTAAAATCAATGCAGTGGAACCATGATAACAAACACAGGCTCCACTTTTTGCTACATCCCCCAATTAATTAAGCCTTTCACGGGCATGTAATTAGGAACATTAGCAAGTCATAAAATTGCCGTGAGTCTCTAAATTATGTGCTGGCCCTCAGCAATTTGTTTTTAATTCCTTTTGAAGACAATGGCACTGCGGGGTCCCATAGATCTTCATAGCAGCCTACTGTTTACTTCTTTATGGCTCTGTGAAGATCTAACTGTTTTCTACTGCTCCCAGATGCACCCACACCAGTTCCTCTGCGTTTTCATTACCTGAGTTAGATTTAGGGAGAGAAGGCCCTGGCGTGCTCCCCGACCAGGGGCGAGGAGCCTGGGCTGCGACCAGCCAGCAGCTGCTGCCAGTAGTGATGTGCTGGAGTGGGCTGCCGAGGAGCTGCAGGAATAAGTACAGCAAGGAGGAACCGTTCCGGGGGAAGGTTTATTTCCCTGTTACGGTGATTTACTCCTCTTTGACGAGAGCGTCTCCTCGGCGCGGAGCAGCGTTTGTGTGCTCACAAGGGTCAAGAACAGCAGAAAGAAGCAGGCAGTGGCAGCAGATTGGCTCTGCCTGCAGGCGTCCTGGAGCGTTTACAGCTGGGGAGTCGCCATGGTGAGTCCACGGGCACGTGTTCTAGTGGCAGCCTGACAGATACATGGAACTGTGGAATCCCAGAACTGGTTCGGTTGGAAGAGAGCTTCCAGATCCTCCAGTCCAACCCTGAACCCAGCACTGTCGGGTCACCACCATGGTCCTCGGCACCACATCCTCATAATTTTGAAACCCCTCCAGTGATGGGGCCTCCACCACTGCCCTCAGCAGCCTGCCCCAGGGCTTGACAACTCTTTTAGGGAAGATACTGTTCCTCAAGTCCAACCTAAATCTCCCCTAGGGCAACTTGAGGCTGTTTACTCTTGTCTTGTCACTTCACCTCTGAGCAAGGGCTGTAGAATTGTCTCTGATGGGCAGAGAGAGTTCCCACACTTGGGAATTAGAAAATCACAGAATGGGTGAGGTTTGAAGGGACCTTAAAGACCATCCAGTTGTAACTCCCTGCCATGGGCAGGGACACCTCTCACTAGCCCAGGCTGCTCAAGACCTCATCCACCCAGGTCCCTGGGTGTTGCAGAAGTAGGAAAAGGCAGAGCTTGCCTCAGGATCTGGTGGGCTACCAAAGTCTCTCCATGACCCTGCTGGTTGTCTCTGCCAGGACTTTGCTGCCACTGCAGAGACCTTGGGCTTCGCTGGCAGCCACCAGGGTTGTTCATCACCGTCATCTCCCTGTGCCTCGGCTCAGCCCCCAGCCCCTGCTCCAAGTTCATTGGCATGCAGAGCCCAGCAGGAACAAAGGCACACAAAAGGATTCTGCCTTGTCTCTGCAAGTCCAGAAGTGAAGTGGAGTTTGCCTTGTTCCACGGCTGCAGTCCCCCAGGACATGGGGAATGGTTATTAAACAGCCCAGGGAGCAGTGTCTAACCTTGAGTAAGTGTTTGCTTGTTGTCATCCACGATCTAAAGGAAATCCTGGAGAGAATACATGGTGAAGACATATATTATAGCTGGAGCCCTTTATCTCACACATGTGACTCTGCCTATCATGAAGTGCAGGGTTTTATTCTCACTAGTGGGACCAGCCCATCTCCCAGCGCCGCATATATCACAGGGAACAGCGCTGCTCCTCCTCTGCATTCATACAAATAGCTGCTTAGGACCGATGCCTGGGCCAGATACCACCAGCACACCTGTCCTTTATCTCAGATATTTGGCACCTAGCTCAACTTTCCTTTATTTAGAGGCAAGATGCAGCAGCTTTTACATATTAAAGGTGCATTTTAAAGGAGCATTTTCCATTCTAATTTGGGGGAATGGAGCTCTCAGGGCGCTCAGGGAGCGATGTCCACCTGATTTACATTTCCCTCTCCGGAGCAGCGCTGTGGACGCGTAGCAGAGTGTAAATAACAGTGATGGATCCAGGTGTCTGTAACAGATCCATTTCGCTTTTGACTGAGGCTTCCAGGAGAGGAGGGGGGATGGAGATCACTTCTAGAGGTGGGAGCTCAATCTTCTAAGACAATGTACAGGACACAGGAGCCAGCTCCTCCCTTCCCAGGAACTTGGTGGCAGAGTAAGATGTGCAAAGTTCCGAAGAGTTCACTTCTAGCATCTGAGGGAGGATACTTGCTGATGATTGCCTTCACCCCTGCTCTCCTGGATGCTCACCTGCTGGCTTTAGAGGTGCCCAGCACCACCAGCAGACTCCAGCCTGGTGGCAAATGAGCCACTTCTGAAGGATCCCACTCCCATCTGCCTAAGCTGAAAAGGGAATTCAGTGAACAGCCAGTATAAATTATGAGTTGTGGCTAGAGTCAGGCTAAGTTGCTGTTTCTGTTGTTCTCCTGCTATGAAGGTTTGGGTTTCAGCCATGTGTAGTGTGAGAAGAACAAATTTGAAGGCCAGGTGCCACAGGAAGGGAACGAAGCTTGCTCTGCACGGCAGCTTTGGGAGTGCTCAGCTCTGCCCTGGGCTCCCCGTTTTCCCGTGTCCCACAGCATGTAGCTTCAGGGACACAGTTGGAGTTTCTCCATCATTGTGGCATATCGAAGGTGGTGACATGAGCCTGGAAGCAAAGAGCTGTTGGGTTGCTCTTCTAGGGGATGCATTGTGCTCAAAGGCTTCGATGACACTGACCCAAATGGGGAGCACAAGTTTGCCTGCCATGTTTGCTGCTTGTAGAACTCTGTGGCACCCTGCAGGAGTTTCATCTGATTTCAGAAGTACAAGGTGCAGGTGACCAGTGGCCAGCCAAAGCCAGGGAGCCAGGCTGGGCAGGTGGCACTCCTGCTGCTGTGCTGGATTGACCCTGCAATGAAACCTGCCCTGGCAAGGGTGATTTGTGGTGAAATCCTGAGCTCCCAGTGAGCCTTCTCATTTGTCTTTGGCTCTGCCTAAATTCCCTCCAGCTTCAGAGGTACCCAAAAAGAAAAAACAAAAAAAAAAAAAGAAGTTGAAGTCCCTTGATCATCACAAGGGAAAATTAAACTTCTGGGCTTAGCCCTCATTTCCCTCAGCCTGTCCAGTGATGGGAGCAAAGCTCATTTCCTCCAGGGTCCCCTTGTCAGTTGGTTGCTCCAAACTGGAGGAGCAGGGGAGTGACTGGATGCATGAGTAATTGCCTGCAGGAAGGAGATGAGCTCAGATACTGGTCTGGTTTCAGAGGAGCATGAAATTAAGCAATCAGCACTTGGGGGAAATTGGGGTCGTTTGCAGACCCAAATAAACAAACTTTACAGTCTGGAGTGGGAGCAGGAGCAGAGCCCAGAGATTCTTTCATCTTCCTCACTCCTGAGAGCAGGACCAACCTCCACATGAGAAGGATCCCTCCCAGCTTGGGTAGGAGAATGGGTGGAGGTCTCCCTGGTGTCTTTGCTTTGAAAGAATTTGTTTTCAGAACACGTCTTTCAGCAGCTCTTGGTCAGAAAGGGCTCCTTCCACCTCCCCACTCCTTCTGCCTCTTTGCCCACGCCTGCTTCCGGGTGCTGGTGACACTTTATGCTTTATGCCCTCCAAGCCTTATTTGGGCAGCCCTCAGAGCACCTTGTAAGGAATAGTTAACAGAGTGGGGGTTGGATGAACAAGCGAGTGCTGGAGCCAAGATGCTCTTCCAGCTCAGTTTGAATGTAATTGGTTTGATTATATATTTCTCATGATGGTGCCCCAGTGAACACTTACAACACAAACAGGCTCCACATGGCTTCTGAAATCCAAACCGAGCAGCGTGGCTGTTCTGCAGGCAGCTCCTCAAAACCAGGATGTGGTGGCCAACAGCCATGGGAAAAAGGCAACCGTGGGCATTGGCACAGGCTGCCCAGGGAGGTGGTGGAGTCCTCATCCCTGCAGGTGTTCAAGAAACATGTGGGGACGTGGATTAGTGGCCTTGGTGTTGGTAGTTGGACTTAGAGGGCTTTTCCAGCCCAAACAGTTCTATGATTCCATGATTCTATGGTTCTATAATTCTATGATTAAGGGGTGCCAGGCTGCCAGAAGTGAGGCAAAATGCACCTCCCCAGTAAGCAGGATCAGTGCTAGAGCCTGGTGGGGTGGCATGAGCTTGAGTGCAGCCCTGGCCCAGGACCGCTGTGTGTGCAGCATGACTGCAACGCGAGGGAATGCTGCTCAGGGCTGACTGACAGCGGAGCGAAGCAGCTCAGTGCCAGGCACAGGCAGTGGCTCTGCTCTGCTCAGACCCCAGCCATGCACTGGCTCTGAATCATGAGGCTTGCGACCAGCAGGCATAAATTTCTGCTATACAGATGAGAACTGTGCCTGGGAGACAGAACATCTATCTCCTTTGCACTTATCTGCCACCGTGACACAAACAATCAGAGATGATTCTCTGGCACAACAAACAGCAAAGTGTCTTCTTTGTCTTTGCCTCAAAGGAAAACACTATAACACTTTTTTTTTTTTTTCCCTTTGGCCCTGCTTTTATCACTTACTTTTGTTCAATAATCTCCCTGCCCAATATACAGGACTTGGCTCCCTGTGTGTAATGGGAAACCTGCCCTGCTCCCAGCGTGGAGCGTGGGGAGGAGATCAATGCCCTGTCAGCAGGGCTCTGCGTGCTGTGCAGCAGCCCCTGGCTTAACCCCACAGCTCTCCACATCGGTGCTGGATTTTCTTTACTGCCACAGAGCCTTGGCTGTCTGGGCATGGGGAAGAATGAACCTTGACTGACACAGAGGAGCCTTCTTTGGGTCTGTGAATAACCTCAGCTGCACACTGGAAACTGGGCTGGGGGCTGTTAGCAGGCTACATGACAAGGTTAATTCCTGATATCCAGCAGGGTCCTTGTGGCACAGCAAAGGGAATCAAAAAAGCACCACAGCTGCATCTTAACCCCTGGTTGGGTGCTAATTCTGGAACCTTCTGGCAAACAGCAGCACAGCTCCTCAGGGCCATGGTCACTGGAGTGCAGCAGTGGGGCTGTTGGGGTTTGCTGGGATCCAGCTTTAGGTGGAGAGGAGGTAGGGGAAGATGAGTACAATCAGAGTCACAGAAGAGTGGGGGTTGGAAGGGACCTCTGAAGACCATCAAGCCCAACCCCCTGCCAGAGCAGGATCACCTAAAGCAGATCACATAGGACACATCTAGGTGGGTCTTGAAAGTCTCCAGAGAAGGAGACTCCAACATCTCTCTGGTCAACCTGCTCCAACCTCTGCCACCCTCTTGATAGAGAAGTTCCTCCTCATGTTTAGAGGGGATTTCTTATGTTCAGGTTTGTGCCCAGTACCTCTTGTCCTGTCGCTGGGCACCACTGAGAAGAGTCTGGCCCCATCTTCCTGCAGTCTCTCTTAATTCTGCTCAGGAATGTTTTGTAAGGCTTAAATAAAGGCTGGTTTTGACCATGAGGCATCACCACCTTGTCCTCTGATGAGAACTGAGGCCAGAAATGCTCTTCCCATTCTTTCAGCTGATAATGGGAGCAGCTCCCAGGCCCTGCCAGGCACAGATCCATGCGGAGCCTCCCCAGCTCCACGTCCTGCATTGCTCAGGATGTGACTCGCTGCAGCAAGTCCCCGGGATCCACACAGTTAGGAAAGAAAACTGCCTCTCCATTTTCCATCCTTCTGGACTGATTGGGAAAAGAGCTGGGCCAGGCCTCAGCACCAGGTGCTGCTGCCTGTTGCAGCAAGTGGCAGCTCCTTCCTGGTGACAAGGCTTGGACAGCTTCCACTCGATGATGGCACTGGGGCAGCCAGGCCTTGAGCTGTAAAAGTGAGAGGCCAAGGTGGAGGGGTCACAGCAGGAACTGATCAGGGAACTGGGGTTATTCAGCCTGCAGAGAAGGAGGTTGCGGGAGGAGACCACCTGGCTCTCTACAGCTCCATGAAACAAGGTTGGAGACAGGTGGGGTTGGTCTCTTCTCCCAAGGCTCAAGCGATAGGACGAGAAGAAATGGCCTGGAGTTGCACCAGGAAAGGTTGGATATGAGGAACAATTTCTTCCCTAAAAGGGTTGTCAAGCCTTGGCCCAGGCTGCCCAGGGCAGAGGTGGAGTCCCCATCCCTGGAGGGGTCTCAAAGCCACAGAGATGTGGTGCTGGAGGGACATGGTTTAGTAGTGACCTGGCAGTGCTGGGTTAAGGGTTGGACTCTTAAAGCTCTCTTCCAACCAAAACCATTCCACGGTCCTAAGGTCTCTTCCACCCAAAATGGTTCTGTGTTCCTGTGAGGGTGCATCCCTCAGGCAGAAATGTCTTAGCCTCTGGGCTTGCCTGGCACAGCCTCCCCATGGCAGTGAGGCAGCCTGTCCCTCCCTGCTGCCTCCTGGACATGATTTTTCAGGCATTAGCAATACGCTCACTGTTCCCTATTTCAAAAGGAAAAATGGAATCCAATTGCACCTCGGATGCAGACAGTCCCCAGCACAATATTTCCTCCGCCTCCTCCCCAGATAAGTCCCCTCTGAAGATGATGTATGGTACCACTTACCTTTTATAGTGCTGCACCTAGCAAGGCATGGGCAGAGCTGCTGTGGTTAGGCACCGAGAAACCCATCACTTAAAACAGAAAGTTTGGTGTATGGGTGGAGTAGAGCAGGGGCCAAGCTAGTTATTGGAAAGGTTCACCCCCAGACAGGGGCCAAGCTAGTTATGGCAAGGGTTCACCCCATGGGCAGGGACACCTCCACCAGCCCAGGTTGCTCAAGGCTTCATTCAACCTGGTGCTGAGCACCTCCAGGGAGGGGACGTCACAGCCTCCCTGGGCAGCCTGTGCCAGTGTCTCCCTACCCTCACTGTCAAGAATTCCTTCCTGATCTCCAGTCCCAGTCTCCCCTCCTCCAGCTCAAACCCATTGTCCCTTATCCTGTCAAGTCCCTCCCTGACTTTCTTGTAGACCCTCTTCAGGCTCTGGAGGTCTGTGTGCTGTCCAAGGCTCCTCTTCCAGCAGAGATTGACGAACAGGGATGCAGATCACCTCCTACATCCTTTATTGATCCAAATCTTTGTAGATTTACCATGAATTTCAGCCCTCACAAAGTCTGCTGGGCAGCACAAGAGGGAAAGGAGGTACTTCTAGTGCTGCCTCTTCAGCCCTCATGGCCTGGGGTCACCCAGTGAGCAACAACCCACCCCCTGAATTCCAGGCTAAGGCACACAAATGAAGCATCATTTCCTGACTTCTCAGAATCGATACCTACTTGATGGTGACTTAAAAACAGCAGACAGCTTTGCTAGACCGAAGCCCTTGGATAAATGAAGTTGTCATTGACTTCTGGTGTATCAGGTCTGTGTGAGATCCTAATTAGGACAGGATCACAGTAACGGGGGGAGATAATAGACCTATTGGATCAAGTCTGTCTGCCTGCACTTGCAGCATTTCATCCCCTGATTCAAGCTGTACCTGACGTTAAGGAGGAAATTGCCCAGATCTTGTGGCCTGTGATTAAAAAATGCACAAAAGGAATGGAAGCATTGCCTGGGAATTTATCAGGGGGTGTTTGATTTCCCTTCTGGCATTTGTCTTCCCTGCTCTAGGAAAGAAAAGGCTTTCTGCTGAAAAATCCAAGGCTCTGAGTAAACCTGTGGGTATTTTACCACCACAGACTGGGGCAAGTTAGGAGGGGAGATGCTGTGTGGCATGGCCAGGCAAGGAAGGCACCACAGCATCTTGGGAAGGGGCTGAAGAACAGGGCTGGTGGGCAGCAGCTGAGAGACCTGGGAGGGTTTATTGTGGAGAAGAGGAGGCTGAGGGGAGAGCTCATTGCTCCCTACAGCCCCTTGAAAGAAGGTTGCGGTGAGGTGGGGTTGGGCTCTCCTTCCTAGTCTCAGGGGATGGGAGAGGAAACGGCCTGAAATTGTGCCAGGGAGGGATAGGTTGAAGAAATGGCTTTGCTGCAAGAGTGGTCAGGGACTGGAAGAGGCTGCCCAGGGAGGTGGTGGAGTCACCATCCCTGCAGGTGCTCAAGAAACCAGTGGCCATGGTTTGGGACATGGTGTAGTGGCTGTGGGGGTGTTGGATTGAAGGTTGGGCTTGATGATCTTAGAGGGCTTTTCTGTCCAAACAACTCTGATTCCCTGATTCTATCTCCAGCCCCAGGATGTCCATACAGGGGGCAGGGACAGAGCAGCTACCTTCTGCTCTGGACATCTTTCCAGGGCTACAGCTCCCCTGCTGAAACGTGGCCTGGGATTTCTCAGGGTGGATACGCAGAGGAGGGTGGTGGAATTCAACTCAAGTTTATAAGTAATGCAGCTTCACATCAGGTTGTTTCCTGGAAGTCAGATCCATTTTAAGAGCAGTGATGAAACAGGGCTTCAGAATCCACTCTATGAGCATCCAAATTAAAACCTAAATAGGATGCAGCTCTCAGTCTGGCTGTGTCTTCACATGTCAGCCCTCATTATCCTCAGCTGGCACTGCTCCACAGCCTTCCTCCTGAGCCTCCTCCCCGCTGCATGCAGAGATGACTTCCTCCATCTACATCCCTGCTTGGCTGGGTTGCACCCAGTGCTGGAAGGTACTGGTGTCTGCCTGGACACTGGCATGGTCAAATGTGCCCCTTTGGGGACCAGAATTCCCCACTTCTGTCCTAAAGCACCACAACGTGAGCTCCACCTTCAGTGTCTGCTTAGCAAGCAGTGGCTGAGATAAGGAAGGCTTCAGGGTCTTTCCACCACCACTGATCTTGGGGAGTTGTTTTACCCTCCCTGTATCAGCCCTGGCAGCCTGCAGAGCTCTGTTTGCAGTGAGGGCTGCAGGCTCTGCCGTGCAACATGTTGGGATAAATCTAACCTTGGGTTGGGTTTCTCAGTAACTGCTGCTGGAGCATCATCAGGAGGGGTGCTGGAGTTGTGGGGCCAGCGGTGGGGTCATGGGCAGGAGACCCACCTGTCACCTGGTTTTCTTCCACCCTTTTAGGCTTGGGGGTTTATGAAGAAAAGTCTTTGAGTTTGGTAGTGGTGGGTAAGGGGCAGAAGCATGGCAGCAGCCTTTTCATGGCCTTGTGGAGGGAGCAGTCAGATTGCACTCACCAACAGCATCCGGCAGGCAGGAGGTCCTGGATCTCCATCCTGTGGCTTTCCCCATCATACCATCCCCCCTCTCCTCCATGCCAACTTCTTTCCTCCCCAGCCTCCTTTCTCCCAGTCTTAGCTCTCTGCACTTGCAGGAGAGGGTTTATTTGAGAGGAGAAAGGGGAACAATCACAGGGAGGATTTGGAGCAGCACCAGGAGCTCTGCCTTCAGCTGAGCTGTAGTGACTCTGGAGGAGGCAGGGATTTAGCCTTTCTGCACGGATTTAGGGACAGGACACAATAATATAGAACATGATATGTAAGAGGTGGTGTCATGTGCAGCTTGTCAGTGCAGCAGAAAGGGTGAAACCCCTCAGCTGCCCCCCAACCTGCCCTGGCACCAGGGAGAGGGGGCAGCTAAGGTGTGGGACATACTTAGGACACTGACCGTGGTCTCCTCCAGCATCCTGGCACTGCTTCCCACTGCAGCTCCCCATGTGCCATGCTGCCCATCACAGAAGCTGGCAGCCTCTAGCTGGAGTAGGAAGATGGAGAGTCTGGAGCAAATTATCCTGAGGGACTTAAAAGTGCGAGTGGGGATGAAGCAAGTTCGGCCATAAATAATCCCACACCTGGCCTTTTAATTCACTTATCTCCTGGTCAGGGAAGTGGGATCCGCTGTGTGCTGTGGTGCTGCCAAGTTAATTACTTGAAAATGAGTGCCTGGGGTTGGACCAAGAATTCCTCATCAGCATTCAGCACCAGAGCCACGGCCTGAAGGAGAGCCCAGCGCATGCTCGCTGCAGGGAGCGTGGAGGGAGGAGAGGAGACGCTCAGTGGCTTGGCGTTGCTTGTGAGCAGGCTGGAGCAGGCGAAAAGCACCGAAGGTGGCCCAAGGTGGCTTTGGTGCCTGCAGGCTGTCCCGGGGCCAGGCGTTAGCAGGGGAGAGGATCACCTCCAGGCATGGAGCTGAAGGGTTTGGAGTCAACAGAGCTGGGCATCTCCTGGCCAGATGCCAAGGCTGGGAGTGCTGAGACCGTGCATAGCAGCAGCCCAAGAAGCAAGAAAGGGGAGCATGTCCAAGCCACACGGCTGAGATGCTGCTTCTGCTCTGGACTCCCCCCTTCAGCCGCTGAGTCTGAAAATTCCACTTCTGGAGCCTTTCAGGTGGAAGTTTTGCTGAGGGCTTGGGATTTGTTAACCCCCAGAGCATTACAGAGCTGCTGGGATGCTGCTCAGGCCTCTGGCAACGTCCACCCCTGCCCTTGTTCGCCCGACACTGTCAGGAGCATCCCCGTGCCCCTGTCCTCAAGCCCGCAGCGGGGCTGGCAGCAGGCTGAGGAGGACAGGCTGTGAAATCCGCAGTCTCTCCCTCCCCCTTCCCATCCCACCAGCACTCGCCAGCTGAATACAAATGCAGACATTACAGGGGAGAGAGAGAGGGAAGGGAGAAGGTGCAGCTCCAATACTAAATAGCTGGGCCCTTTAAGCTGTTTGGCCAGACCTTATCGGGGAAAGGAGGGGGAAAAGAGAAATAGTCTCTGTAGGGTTTGTGAGTCATTGCTTCGGATGTGTAAACAGAGGGCGGCAGCTTACACAGCAAACTCAGCCTGGAATAGCTTGAGGTGATTAACAGTTGTTTGATTCCTCCCAGATTTCCACATGCTTATGCCAATCCAACTGGGAAAGGCAGAATAAATATTTTGAAATATGCCCCCTTCTTTTGTAAATGAGGCATGATGAGTGGCTGCTTAGCCACTTAGCTCCGACTCACAGCCCTGCTTTGTTCAGCAAACAGCAGCAGAAGGGCAGAGCTGGCTGTGAGATGAGGCTGCAGGGGTGATGGTGCCCCAGTAGCTCCTCACATGACACCCTGGGCTCCCTCTGCCAGCAGTGCCCCCCACGCCCGGGTGTTTCTACCCCGATTTAATGGCGGGGGGGGGGGGNATTTAGGGGGGGGGGGGGGGGGGGGGCGGGGAAGCAGTTCAGCAATTTACAGGAGACAAAGCAGATGAGCAGCGTCCTTCTTCCCAGCCCTGGCATTCTCACCTTAATCCCCCCGATTCCCTCGCCCTCAGTGTCTGGGTGCCAGCTCTGCTAAAGGCTCGATCAGAATCACAGAATGGTAGGGTTGGAAGGGACCTCTGGAGATCATTGAGTCCAACCCCTTTGCCAAGGCTGGGTCACCAGAGAACACATTTTGCCTCCACCAGATAAATGCACAAAGGTGAGCCAAGTACCAGCTTAACTCTCTTGTACTAAACTGGGCTTAAAGGAGCTGGCTGCACCCTCAGGCAGCGGCTGGCAGCTCCATCTCCACGCAACCAGCATCCTGGTTTCACTGACTGCTAGGAAGGGCTTTGCTACTGAGAACCTGTGCTGGGTTAACTGCTGGGACGACAGAGTCATTAAGGGTCGTTAAGGTTGGAAAGGCCTCTCAGGTCATCCAGTCCAACCCTCAACTCTGCACCACCATGGTCACTACACCATGTCCCCAGGTGCCATGGCCACACCTTGCTTGAACAGGTACCTCCAGGGATGGGGACTCCACCACCTCCCTGGGCAGCCTGTGCTGGTGCCTGCCCACTCTTTCAGCAGAGAAATAGTGGTGACTTGAGGCTCTTAAAGGTCACTTCCAACCAGAGTGATTCTGTGATGTTATGCAAAGAGGCTTTGGGGATTTCAGGCATGCCAGGACATAGGAATAGGAAAGTCAGAATGGCAGCCTATCCAGTGATGGGATGCAAGGCCAAGGGGCTGCGAGGCTCTAGCATGTGGCAGCCTCCATCCCTCTTCCCCAGGATCTTCCCCAGCTCTCACCCAACCATCTAAATACGAGGAGGAAGTTCTTTAACTTAAGGGTGCTGGAGCCTGGAGCAGGCTGCCCAAAGAGGTTGTGGAGTCTCCATCGCTGCAGACATTCAAAACCCACCTGGGTGTGTTCCTCTGTGACCTGCTCTAGATGATCCTGCTGAGGGATTGGACTGGATGCTCTCCAGAGGTCACTTCCAATCCCTACTTTTTTCTCCTTTCAGGTGAGTTGCAGCACCCAGAGCTGGGTTTCCTTTCCTTTAGTCACGAGTGAGAGGCAGTAAACCAGGAAGAAATACTGGATCACTTGAACCACAGAGGGTCTGCTCAGCATTTCCTCTGTTCATTCCCATTACAGGCAAGGAGAAGAATATCTCAGATTTAGTCCCAGTTTTATAACCACACTTCCCAACCCACCTGGGGACCACAAAAGTGCTTTCCATGCATTAATGAAGCAAACAGTGCCACCTCCAACGGGACAGTTAGGTTTTATCTCTCCTCTGCACGTGGCCAGACTGTGAATCACCTCCTCAATGTCACAGTCTGGGTTCCACCCAAGGACCAGGATCTGTTGGTGTCCCAGATTTTAGGGACCAATCCCAAAGTGCCAAAACCCCCCTTTTATTCACTTTGATTTTACAAAAGACAAGGTATTCTCCTTTTCCACCTGGACAGGCTGGCACACAATTTTATCAGGGCTTTTTCTTTGCTCAGAGAGTCTCCAGAAAACTCCTGAGCTGGAGTCCAGCTGCTGTTATTCCCCCATTACTTGTTTTTCCTGCTGGAGGGATCATTTCACTGCAGTCTTCTTTCTCCCAGCCACTGGCCAGCTCTCACTTTCCCCAGAATTGCACTTTCTTTGCAAAACTGACTTTAAAAAAAAATGGGAGAACTCGTGGCCTATACAGCAGCAGGAATATTAAGGCTGAAGGGAAGTGCTTTATTTGCCAGATAAATAGGCCTGGTGACACTTCGGATATGTAGAAGGTGGTGAATAATTTCTTATGCTTGGGCTATATATCCTTAGAGGACTCAATGAATTTTTCATTCTGGAAGATGTGTTTGGGTCATTAATTGCAGTTTGCCACCAGTCTATTCCACTTTTGTCTGGGTAAAGCCCATCTCCTTCAACACACAACTGCTTTACCCCTGGCAATGCCCCTAACATTTGCATTGGAGATTGCTTAGCTGCACTCCAGCAGCCCCCCCAGGAAGCCTTGGCAGGGGTTGGATGTGTGCTGGGACAGGGTGAGGGCAGCTTCTCCTGTGTCACGCTTGGGGCTTGGGGCTTGGGATTCCCCCTCCCCACCAGCTCAGGTCTTCAGCAGTGTTTGAGCACCCCTGGCCACCTCCAGCCTCACAACAGGGTCAAGGGCCTGTGTGGTGTTTTCCAGTGAAATAGGAAGCTGCCAGGGTTTGTTCTGGAGCAGGGAATCACATGGAATGGCAGGGAGCTCTGGAGGTCATCTTGTCCAGCCTAGGAAGTGGCTGTGGTTTTGCTTTGCTGTTGTGGCTTCCGCTGCAACTGGAAAAGTGAGGACTTCAGCCAAGGGTTCTGCAAGGTCCCAGTTCCCCTCATCCCAGCCAGAGCAAGCAAAACCCCATGCTCAGGCACACAGTTCCTCTCCTTCCTGGAGACACCTGGAATTCCAGTCACACATGGTACAGCCCCAGCTCTGCTCACAGCTCCTGCCAGAGCTGTGTTTGAGAGCCTGTGGCTGGGAATTGTCTTCTAAGCCCTGCAAAGTTGATGCCTGCAGGCAGTAGCACGGCTCTGGGCTCCTGCACTAGGGGCCTTCTGTCAAGATGGCACCATGCCCAAGCTGAAGCTTTGCTGGAGCTCTGCCCTAGGGTGCAGGTGCCAGGAAAGGAGGGTTTGTGAAAAGAAAGGCTGCACACACACACACCCCACACCCCCCCCATCTCCCTGCTACCAGGTTGCTCCCCAGGCATTGCTGTCCCAACATGCCAGGTCCTTGCATTGCTCTATCCATCCACCCACCTTCCAGTAGCTTCTTTGCACAGAGTGAACCCAGATTGTTTTGTCTGCTCTGGTGCTGAGTGTTAGGAATTCCTTGAACAGCTCTGGGGTTCCTACAAGCAGGGCAGAGAGGAGCAAGACACAGTGAGTATAAATTGAGCAAACTCCGGAGACTGGAATGAAGAGCTGTGAAACATTGCTCCAGGCCCAAGAAGTTGCCTTCAACCCATTTTCAGAACTACCTGAGGGAGACAGGCTGAGGCCGGCAGCCAGGCACATGTGGGAGGTGGCAGCAGTGTGAGTGGCACCTGCTGTCCCAGTACTTCTGGCCTCCTTGGAGTCAGGAAATGTCTGAAAGTTTCTTTTGGTGATGTTTTCTGCCCCACTTTTTAAAAAAGTGGTTTGGAGGAGCTCAGCCAAAAGTTTGTTCCTGCTTGCTGTGAGGAGGTTGGACCAGATGACCTTTAAAGGTCCCTTCCAACCCAGTGCACTCAATGGCTCTGTGATTTGACAGCTTTCCCTAGCAAGAGGAGACAGGTCAGATTAGGGTAGATTTAGCTTGGACATTAGGAAGAGGTTCTTGACCATGAGGGTAGGGACACACTGGCACAGGTTGCCCAGGGAGGCTGTGGATGCCTCATCACTGGAGGTGTTCAAGGCCAGGCTGAATGAGGCCTTAAGCACCTGGGCTGGTGGAGGTGTCCCTGCCCATGGAGAGGCTTGGAACTGGATGAACTTTAAGGTCCTCTCCAACCTAACCCCTTCTATGAATCCGTGAGATGGCAGCAGCATGAGGTGTTCGACCATCAGCCATACAGACCCCCAGCTCGTGGGCCCTCGTGGCCATCAACAGCCCCATGCCATCCCAACCTGCCAGCCCCAAGGGGTTTGGTGCCACTGGCACTGGGCAGTGCTGCAGCTGGCACTGGAGGTGTGCTATTTGCCCACATCAAAATGACCCTACTTGTGTATTTTAACAGACAAACAACCAGGTGAGGATTAGCACCTCTGTGGCAATCAGCACCTCCAGCTTCCGGGGGGAACCTCCCTGAGCACTGCAGGGTTTTAATCTCCTCAAGAAGAGAAGATAAAGGGATGGAGGAGCTGATCTGGTGGGGCCAGGGATAATGGTTTGCATTCTCTGCTTAGATAACAGCTTGAGGTAAAGAAAATGATCTCTGCAGGAGGAGGTGCTGTGTACTGAGGGCTGGGGACATGGCTGCTGTGGTTGCCCTGAGTGTGCCAGTCCCGGGGGCTCGTCCTGGGCAGCTCCTGCCTTTTGTGCTGAGGCCTTCTGCTCTGTAAGGTCCCTCCTGCTGCTTCCCCCCAGCAAGGCCTCCTCCATCTCAGCCCGAACAGGAGGGCTCACACTCTCAAACTCATTTCTCTGGTGAGCTTGCACAGTTCCCAGTTTGCTGCTGGCTCTTGATGAGGTTTGTCTTTGTCATGATGCTCCAGATGCATGAGGGATGGAGCCCCTCTGTTATGCGGGCAGGCTGAGACCGTTGGGGTTGTTCAGCCTGGAAAAGAGAAGGCTCTTGGAGACCTTCTGCTGGCCTTTCGGGGCTTGAAAGGGCTGATCAGAAAGCTGGGGACAGACCTGAGGAGGGCCTGTTGGGCCAGGACAAGGGGTGATAATTTGAACTAAAAGAGGGAGATTCAAACTGGAGAAATGTTTTATGCAGAGAGCGGTGAGCGCCTGGCCATGGGCGGCCCATCCCTGGAACCATTCCAGGCCGTTTGGGACTCTGAGCAACCTGCTCTACTTGCAGATGGCTCTGCCCGTGGCAGGGGGCTGGGACCAGATGATCTCTGAGGTCCCTTCCAGCCCAACTCATTCTGTGGTTCCGTGATTCTCAGACACGAGCACCAGCCCAGCTCGTGGCAGCTCTGCAGGGCTGCTAACCAAAGGGCACAAAGATTGGTCCTGAAGGCGTTGGACTTGGAGGGTGATTGGAGCTCTGAAGCATGTCTCTGCCTCCCCGTGCAGACGAGGCATGTCCATGGGGTCCGTGGTAGGACTGGGGTGGGACTGAGTGGAAGGTGGTGAGGAGAGGAGAATGTCTGTGAAGAAGCTTGCTGGATACGTCGGGGAGGCTCCAGCAGCCTGCGCGGCAGGCAGGAGTGTGGAACCAAAGCTGCAACGGGCAGGGGCTGGCAGGGACTTGTCTCTGCCGACCGTGAGCGGGGAGCTGAGCACGGCGTGGAGAGAACATCTGTGCGCTGGGGAGGAGGGGGCAGAGCTGGTTCTAACGCGCAAGGCTTCTCTTCTGTGGCCAATTAAACAAATGGCAGCAAAGCAGCGTTTTATTGGGCTTTGCCCACAGCAGTCGCTGGCTGCCGTAAATTTCCTTCGGGCAGGCTGGAGAAAGCGGAGGGGAAGCGGCGGTGAGCGGCACAGGGCTCGCCAGGGCTGAGCCGCCGGAGCTTTCCGGGTTCCACAGTGCCTGTCCCCAGGGACGCCTGCACTGCTTTGTCACACGCAGAACTGTGAGGGGCTGCAGCCTGCGCAAACAATCAGCAACAGGAGGAGGCAGGAGCGGAGGAGGCTCCGCAGCGCCGTGGGAGGGACAGGAAAGGTGGCAGCGAAGCTGAGCCCAGAGTTTCTCCTCTCCCCATCTGCTTCATTGCAACTTTAACTCTTCAAGAAGTCATCTTTGCCTGTTTACCCCAAGCCTGTCCTGTCCTCTTATTCCCCTGTGCTTCTGCTTTGCTGCAGATTCGATCCTTTTTATCTCTTTTTTCCCTTTTATTATTGTTGCCATATAGGGACAACCCGGCCGGGGCGGGGATTCCCCACAGACAGAAGCTGCAAAGTCAGCCAAGTCCACACCCAGCATCTCTTTGCTGGCATAGAATGGGAGAGTCACAGAACCGTTTGGATGGAAAAGCCCTCTAAGATCATCCAGTCCAACCACCAACCCAACGTCTCCACAGCCACTAAACTATGTCCCCATGGCCACAGGTTTCTTGAGCACCTGCAGGGATGGGGACTCCACCGCCTCCCTGGGCAGCCTCTTCCAATCCCTGACCGCTCTTGCAGCAAATAAATTTCTCCTCATCTCCAACCTGACCTTCCCCGGTACAATTTCAGGCCATTTCCTCTCCTTCCAGCACCTGAGACTAGGGAGAAGAGACCAAACCCACCCCTTTCAGGGAGCTGTAGAGAGCAATGAGGTCTCCTTTCAGTCTCCTCTTCTCCACACTAAACACACCCAGGTCCCTCAGCTGCTCCTCACCAGCCCTGTTCTCCAGACCCTTCCCCAGCTTTGCTGCCTTTCTCTGGACACACTCCAGCCTCTCAATGTCCTTCTTGGAGTGAGGGGCCCAAAACTGACCCCAGCCTCACCAGTGCCCAGTACTGGGGGACAATCCCTGTCCTGGTCCTTCGTTCCCTGAAATGGCTCAGGGCCAACACATTCCTTGACTGAAAGCCTGGCTTGGTTGGGGGTGGTCGTGAGGGGGTGATTGCTGTCAGGGTGGTAGAACTGGGACTCAGTGCCTCGGGGTTTGGGTGATGAAGAGCTCACAGGGCAGACAGAGTTCATTTTGTTCTTTTCCCCTTTTGCCTTTCTTTCTCCCCCTTTTCTGCTCTCTTCCCTGGCACCCAGCTGATCGATTCTCCGTCGCTGCTGTTATCCAGCTCCCTCCTCTCTCGCACACTCCACCTGTGGAAGTACTTTGGATGGGAGCAGCCTCTCCAGAGCGGTGCTGGCACAATGGCCACTGCAGTACATAGCCCAGCCAGCCAAGGCTGCACCAAACAGATGCAGCTGGTGCTGCACAAATGCTCTCTGCCGGGAAGGGCTGCAAGGAGCAACCCCTCTGGTGCTTGGTTATCTCCATGCTTTAGTCAGGAGCTCTGCTCATAGCTCGGCAGTGCTGCCCTTGTCCTGGGAATTTCTCCTTTCCTGGTGCCGTCATAGGTAGCTCCCTGATCCCAGCAGCCTCCTGTTGCTGGTTGCTCTTCCCCTCCAAGGTTTTCAGCATGGTCAGGTGAAGAGATCACAGTGCAGCATCATAGACTTGTTTAGACTGGAAAGGACCTTTGGGATCATCCAATGCAGCCATTACCCCAGCACTGACAGGTCACCACCAAGCCATGGCCCTCAGCACCCCATCTACATGGCTCTGAAACCTTTCAGGGATGGGGACTCCACCTCTGCCCTGGGCAGCCTGGGCCAGGGCTTGGCAAACTTTCTGGGGAAGAAATCACTCCTCATGTCCAACCTAAACCTGCCCTAGGGCAACCTGAGGCCATTTTCTGTCGTCCTGTCTCTTGTTCCAATGGGACAAGATCAATAGGTCTGAGCTACTCTTCTGGTTGATAGAAAATTAATGTTCAACGATTGCCTCCTTCCAATGGCACCCTTTAAGATTGCCTAAAAATGTTTGGTTTCTATTTTGTTGGGTTTATTTTTCTTTCTCAAGAACAACAAACTCAAGGCATCAGGTTATGGCTGGACATTAATAATCAATCTTTAAGGAAGCAGCTGACCAGACTGGCCCCTGCTGGCTCACAGCCATGGCACTGTGCTGCTGGTCAGACCTAGGATGTGTTCAGATGGCATCAGTCTTTTGACTTAAGCGTGGCTTTGATTTATACTTCATCACCATAATTCCTAACACACTGCTTCTTGGAGAAAGAAAATGAGTGCCCAGGCAGGAGCTAATAAGTTTAATGGCTCACTTGAAGGAAAACAGAAGCATTGACTGTGAATAAGCAACCAGAGGCACTCAGTTGTTGTTGCTCCTCTTGGTTTTGAGTCTGTTTGTCAGAAGTGTGCATGGTGCTCCTGAGGGAGCTGGGCTGGGGCAGGCTGTTCCTTAAGGAAAAACTTCTTCAGTGCAAGGGTGCTGGAGCCCTGGAGCAGGCTGTCAAGAGAGGTTGTGGAGTCTCCTTCTCTGATGCCTTTCAAAACCTGCACGGGTGCCATCCTGTGCAGTGTGATCTAGGTGACCCTGCTCTAGCAGAGGGCTGGACAAGATGGTCTCCAGAGGTCTCTTCCAACCCCTACCTTTCTGTGCTCTCGACAAAGAATCACTGCCTTGACTGTCATCATTCTGCTCAGCAAAAGCTGTGACAAAATGGCCTCCCCAAGGCTTCCCAGTAAACCACTGGTAATGGCTGGGACTAGAGGCCACATCCAGTGCTCTCAGACTCAGAGTGGGGTGTGCGTGTCCAGGCAGCGGGCACAGAAGCAGCACAAAACAGGTGGAGGTGGCCATGCTGGGCTCCCAGACACAGCTGGGAGATCTTAGAGGCCTTTTCCAGCCTTAGTGATTTGAGGACTTTGTCATTCAGATTGGGTTTATCCTCCAATTTAAAAAAAAATCAAGCTCTTGCTCAATGAGCAGCCTGGGCTTGTGGAGGTCTCCCTGCCCATTGCAACTGGGTGATCTTTAGGGTCCCTCCCAACCCAGCCCATTCTGTGATTCCATGAATCTATGGTAAACACCCTGGCAGGAAGAGGGCAGCCAGGATAGGGCAGCCAACAGCATCCCCCTTCTGCTAACAGGGCTGCTGGGTTACCACCAGGCACTCTTTAGCTCCTTTGCGTGACCGAGACAAACACCACGGTAATTTATCCTGTCTTCCCAGATCAGCTTCACCCTCTTTTTACATCTTGCCTTGCAAATCATAAGGCAGCCCACCAGGCCATTTGTTTCCTAATGACAGGGGTTTCCATAGTGAGCAGATTAAGGAGGAGGAGATTAGAAGATTATACACCAGGCAGGATTCACAGGTTCACAGCTTTATGGGGCTTTGGAGATCCAGTGATGAATGATTTCAGAAATGAAACTTTCTTTAGCACCAGGTAGAAGAAGGGAACCAGGTGGTTTAATTGGCAGAATTTATTCAGCAGTTTTCACTGACATTGCTGAAAGACCCCAGAAAAGGGCTTGCAGTTACCAGGTGCTGCTGCTCCAGTGCTGAAAGGGGCTGGGAGATCTCTGTGGGAGTTGCCTCAGGTGGGTGTTAGTAGCAGTGCTGTGATCTGTGGCTGCCCAGGCTGAGCCCTGCACCAATTCCTGCTGAGGCCATGGGGCTGTTCAGCCTTGAGCTGAGAGGAGACTTCATTGCCCTCTACAGCTCCCTGAGAGAAGGCTGCAGTGAGGTGGGGTTGGGCTCTTCTCCCAAGTAACTAGAGGTGGGGTGAGAGGAAATGGCCTTAGATTGTGCCAGGTGAGGAAACGACCTCAGGTTGCAAGCAATATCAGCCAGGAGATGAGGAGAAATGTCTTTGGTGCAAGAGTAGTCAGAGTGCCCAGGGACATGGTGCAGTCCCCATCCCTGGAGGAGCTCAGAAACGTGCGGCCATGGCCCTTGGGGCCATCGTTTAGTATCCATGGTGGTGTTGGGTTGATGGTTGGACTGGATGATCTTAGGGGTCTTTTCCATGACTCTGTACTGTTCTGTGCTGCCAGGGTGCTGGGGAGCACTGATTGTTTTCTGTCTTCAGTGGAGGAAGGAGCATAAAGCAGCTTCTCATCAGGACCGCAGGTGCCCGACGTGCTGCTGTCACTTATCATGCACTGTGACAGCAGCCCAGCATCTGTGTGCTGGGCAAGGTGTGCCACACAAGTCCTCTGCATGTGATAGGTAAACAGGGGAGGAAACAGAGATAACGCCCAGGACATGGATTGTGGCAAACAGCTTGAGTTGAGGATGAGGAGAACCAGGAAGTCTGAAATCCACTCAAACCCCGTGGGAGGGGATGGAGGTGCTTAGGCTCTGGGAGAGTGAGAACCACCACGTGTCTGTGTCCTGGGCAAGAGGGCTGTAGGAGCCCAGGAGAGCTACCTTGGAGGGGTAGTTGGGTTGAATTCCTGACATAGAATCCCTGTTTTGCATCGGGAAGCTGAAAATAAGAAACCTGAAAAACTGTGGGAGGGACCAAAATATCTTTTATACCCTTTGGACAAAAGAAGCTTCAAAAGGAAAAAAAATGGGAAAGAAACTGTGACAGTGTTGTTCTTTAATTTGCTGATGAGAACTCAAAGCAGCAGGAGAGGAGGCAGCACTTGCTGTCATTTGCTGCAAACCCAATTTTCCACAAAAAGTAGGTTTCAGTGGAAAATTTCTACCTCTCCCCTCTCCCTTGGGTGCTGTTTTAGTGCTGGCTGCCTCCTCCCTGTTAAAGCCCGTGAGAGTGCCTTGCTCAAAGGGACACCTCAGACTGGAGTAGGATGCAAGGAGCCCTTTCAGATGACCTAAGAGGACAATTCCTCATTAGGGACCCAAAACAGGCTGCGGAGCCTTTCCTTTCTGGCACACTGAGGCTGAGGGCTTGGCTTGGCTTCTCCATGGCCTCTGTGCTGTGGAGGGAGCAGCTCCTTGCACCACCACCTTGCAAAGCCCTGTGCTGAGGGCAGTGTCCTGGTCTGGCTGTGGCTGAGGGGGACCTGAAGACCTCGCCTACCATCAGCCCAGCTCTGCCTTGTGGAGTGGCATCCAAGCCCCTCTTCCTCCAGTCAGCAGCAGCAGCACCATGGGTGAAATGTGGGGAGGAGCTCAGGGTGGCTCTGAGAGGGTTGGGTGCCCATCTCCCTGCCAGGAACAACCCACTCTTTGTCTGGTCACCTGCTCAGAGAAGCTGTGGATTTAGAAGCTTAGAAGCTGGTGTCCCTTCCCCCTGGAGATGGCTCCTGCAGCCCAGTGCCTGCCCGTGCCGGGACAGAGACCTCTGGGGCTGTGCACCTGTCTCCTTTCCCATAAAGTCAGTTTCAGCTGAGTGTTTTAAATGAACAATAAGGCCTTAAAACAAGCAGGCTGGGCTTTGATGAGGGTGGTGGGAGCCTGAGCTCCAGTGTAGGGGCTTCAGGTCATCCTTCCAAGACAACTCAATCAACTTTGGCTCCTCAGACAATAGCTCTGGCCTGCCAAAAGAAACAGTGCAGCAGGACTCTGCACCAGAGGGCTGAGGGAGCCCTGTCAGCCTGGATTACAGGAATGCTTCAGAGTTAATTAAAATACAATTTGCTATGCTGCCAGTTCACATGAAGCTGCAACATCTGTGGGTGGCTGGAGGGTTGGGAGGGAGCTGGACAGTGCCATGCACTCCTGCCTCTGGGGCTGCAGATCTCCACCTGCTCTTTGGCAGTGCTGCACTGCAGCCAGGAAGGGGAGCCTGGCTCCAGAGCCATCAGAAGAACCTGACTGTGGATACAACCTCATCAGCACCCAGTGCCTGTGTTTGTAGAGAGCTGCAAGTGAAGAGGAGCTGAGTTGGGTGCAGCTATTGGCCTCAGGCCTCAGGGGGCAAGTAGCATATTGGGATAAAGCTCAGCAAAGCCAAGGTGCAGAGTGGGAAAAAACCAAATGCTATGAAAGTAAGAATTTTAGGGGCTTTCTGAATTTGCTTCAAGCTGTTGAAGGAAATGGCCTCAAATTGAGCCAGGAGAGATTTAGCTTGGATTATAGGAAAAAATTCTTAGCTGCAAGAGTGGTCAGGGATTGGCACAGGCTGCCCAGGGAGGTGGTGGGGTCCCCATCCCTGGAGGAGTTCAGAAACGTGTGGCCATGGCACTTGGGGCCAGGGTTTAGTGGCCATGGTGGTGTTGAGTTGAGTTCTGGAGTGGATGATCTTAGAGACCTTTTCCAACTCAAACAATTCTATGGTTCTACCAAGACTGATGTTTTAAAGCTTTCTCCTGGTTTTACACATACCTGAAGAGAGCAGGAGCAGTGCTGCAGACAAGTGCAGGGCCATGCTCACGAGCTGGGCAGTAGCAGGTGAACACTTCAGCAGCAATGAGCTGCATGCTGTGCTCAAAAAGGGCACTTAATTTTTCACTCCTAAATGCTATGATGTTCTTGTCTTCTGGCTTCACCAAAACTCCTCTGTGGAGATGGATGGGCCATGCAGAACACAGTTATCAGAGAGATTAAGCCAGGACTTGTCATTTTTTATATCAGCCAGCAGTCAGCTTGACGAGTGATGTCCTCTTAGCTCCTGGGATGCGTCCGGCACCTTTAGTGCCAGTAGTAAAAAGGACTATAAAAAATACCATAGAAGAAAGGGTAATGATGAAATTTAACTGCTCCCTAGCACACACCTGGGGTCTGCTCATCTGGAAATGGGGGGTTCAGGTGCTTCATCTTTTACTGCCTTGTCCTTGTCTGTAAGTTTAAGGTCCTTCCACTGAACCGTAACATATTGTGGTCAGCGCAGAGAGCCAGTCCTTGGCCCCTGTACCGCCCATGGAGACAGACAGGGAGCTTCTGGTGTGGGCAGGGTGATGCTGAGAGCTTTGGCCTCTGGCAGGCTACAGGAACATGAGGCTTGGAGGAGTTCCTCCCTCTGCTCTGACACTGGCAGCAGGGACATCACAGCCCAGCTTTTTACTTCTTGCTTGCTGCTCATGTGCATTAAAGGCCAAGGAAGTGGCGGTGGTAGGTGCTGGCAGCTCTGGCTGTGGTACACCAGGGTGGCACAGGCATCCCAGGCATGAGTCACAGGATCACATCATGTTGAGTTGGAAGGGACCCAAAGAGATCATCAAGTCCAACCCCCCTGCCAGAGCAGGACCATACAATCTAGCTCAGGTCACAGAGTCCTCTCACTGCCTGAGGCAACAGCTTGTGGAGGGCAGATTTAGACTGGAGACTGGGAAGAAATGCTTTGCAGTGAGAGTGGGGAGACACTGGCACAGGTTGCCCAGGGAGGCTGTGGATGCCCCCTCCCTGGAGGTGTTCAAGGCCAGGCTGGATGAGGCTTCGAGCAGCCTGGGCTGGTGGAGGTGTCCCTGCCTGTGGCAGGGGATCGGCACTGGCTGATCTTTAGGGTCCCTTCCAACTCAACCCATTCTGTGAATCTTTGAACATCTAGCAAAGGGCCAGGGTGATGCAGGCAGCTTAGCCTGCGTGGCTCAGGACTGTCAGTGGCACTGGGTGCTGCCAGGGGCCTGCATGCCACCGCTGTTATTCCCCAGCTGGCTCTACGTAGCCAGGCTGCGTTCAATGTAGAGCGCCTCGCACAGAGCTGCTGTTGGCCCTTCTGCAAGCATACGTGAAGGGGGGGGTGGGAGGGCATGGCAGCACTCTGCCCACCACTGCAGCACTGGTGCTTGAACTTCTCACCTGAGGGGCAGCAATAGGCGAAGTGTCCCTGCCGGCAGGGAGAGCCTGCCCACATCGTTTGTTTTAATCACCAGGAGGTGGAGAAAGCTTCCCCAGCAGAGCAGGAACGAAGAGCAATTGCCTTGCTTCATTCCTAAGTTGCTTTTTCCCCTCCTCCTCCCCCTGTCACTTTTCCTGCACATCATAGAATCACAGAATCATAGAATGGTAAGGTTGGAAGGGACCTTTGTGCTGGTTTGAGCTAATTGGAATATTTTAATAGAGAAAATTATATTACAGGCTGTGAAAAGGAAACAATGGTGATGTCTGCTTCACTCATAGGCTTGCTGAGATGGGTAAAACTAAGAACATAAACATTAGATAAGACAGTCAGTGTCTCTGGGGCACAGCATCTCGGTCTAGCTTCTGGTTTCTCCTCTCTGCTGAGTAACCTCACTAACCACTNTGCCTATCCAAAACATCAGCTCCCAAGGGTGGCAATGGAGTCCCCTGCACTGGGCAGTTTGAAGCCTCAGCTCAACAGGGTGTTGGGCCAGCTCATTTTAACCACACCAGTGTCTGGAAAGGTCAGAGCAGATGATCCTTAAGGTCCCTTCCAATCTGGCACTCTGGGATTCAAAGCATTGGTGCATTTGCTCTTAACCCTGAGAACCATGTTCCTGATCCAGCCCTGCTGCTCATGGCACCAGCAGCACACTGGCCAGGGATTGGCATAGGCTGCCCAGGGAGTTGGTGGAGCCCCCATCCCTGGAGGTGTTCAGAAAACCTGTGGCCATGGCACTTGAGGACAGGGTTTAGTGCCCATGGTAGTGATGGGTTGGTGGTTGGACTAGATGATCTTGGAGGGCTTTTCCAACTTTCATGATTGTATGACTCTATAGCAGAGCTGGGGGCTCACTGACAGGCATCAAATGAGGTCTTGTCTTGGGTTCAGGAGAACAGCTTAAAAATGCAAGGGCACTGCTGGGTCTCTTCTGTGGTCTCAGGCATTTGTCACACTTCTGGGGCACTGCACTGGGCAAAGGGCTGTGGCTCCATGCATGGCACTGAGTGACACAGGCTACACAGATGCTCCGGGACAAGGCCACCCACTACCCCCAGCATCTGGAGGCAATACCCAGACCCTCAGGCACTGCTGTGATGCAGCCAGGGAGCGGGCAGCTGCAAACATGCTTCAGCATCGCCTGGAACAACTTAGATCCTAGAGCCATCTAGGGGCGAAATCCCAGCTCCAGGAAGGCAAGGGGAGTTCTGCTGTTGAGTTCAGAGAGGTCAGGCCTTGGGAAGCAGCAATGTGACACTTTTACACCCTTCCAGTTCCCCTAGACCCATGCTACAACAATTGATATGATCAATATTTGTCTATTGATGCCTCTGCTCCAGCAGCGCCATCAGGGAACAGTGGCACCCAGAGCTAGGGCTGGGCCAGAGCTGTGCTGAACAAAGGCTGTAGACAATCAGCTGAAAACCTTTTGGCTTTCTCCATTCTGCTGATCATTTGTGATGATTTTCCAAGCTCAGATCAAGAAATCAGTGCTTGAAAGAGCCTCAGCAGGGAGTGAGGTGTAAAGCTCAGAATCTGCATCTAAAGGGATGTGTAAAACATATCTCTAAGTTTAGGAACAGGAGCAGTCGCTGGCTGAGCTCTGCTGCACAAGCCCCTCAGATACTCCTTGCAGCGTCTGGGAAAACAGGGGAGCTGCAGGGGCTGGACATGCCCCAGGGCCATGTATCACTACTGGCTGCTCTCTCCTGCTTTTCCTGCCACTGTGCCTCTCTTCCCTGTAAATGCTCCAGGAGTCTGAGCTCAGAGGCTCCGTGGCACCATCTTGGAGCTGTAAGGCAAAGCTCTGTGCCTCAGTTCCCTCTCTGCAGAATGGGGTCAGTTATGTGTCTGCAGAGCAGCTGGAGAACATTGGTGAGATGCTATCAAATCAGAGAATCACAGAATGGGTTGGGTCGGAAGAGACTTTAAAGCTCATCCAGTTCCAACTCCCTGCTACAGGCAGGGACACCTCTGCCAGCACAGGTTGCTTGAGGCCTCATCCAGCCTGGCCTTGAACACCTCCAGGGAGGGGACATTCACAGCCTCCCTGGGCAACCTGTGCCAGTGTCTCCCTACCCTCACTGTACAGAATTTCTTCCTAATCTCCAGTCATGACTCAGGACCCTCATCCAGGAGGTGCCAACAGCATGCCCAGCTACCCTCTGGCAATTGCACTGGTGATGGGAGAGAAGGGGTAGCTGGTGAGCAGTACAATACCTGGTCTAGATTATTCCCCCTCCTCCTCATCCACAAATGTCATAGCAGAGATTAACCATCATGTGTCCCTAAGTATCCCATTTATTCCAAATGACTCTGAGCAAGTTAACTACATTTAGATTGAAATGAGCCTCAGTATCTTCTGCTCTGGCCCAGCCCCTGCATGCTCCTTCTTCCAGGAGCTGAAGGTGTGGAAACAGCCTGAGCTGTAGCACAGGGAGTGCATCCCTCAGCGTGACAATTCCATTTTCCCAGGTAAACATTTCTCTCCTTCCTGTTTCAGGACATCTTTAATCCCTACCAAATTCCCTTAATTTTGCTTTGCCAATCATGGATTCCTTTTCAATTAACCTCCCAAAACACCAATTATAGAGGATAGTGAAGCACAGAAGGACAGGTTGCACCAAAGCCTTTCAAAGGGTTTTAGCACCACAAAAAAATTAATGATAAAGGTCAACATCAGGCTGCAGGGCAGAGCTGGCTTTGAATGGGAGCCCAGGATTAGTGGAAGCAGGAGCCCGCAGTCTGGGGACAGTTTGGGGTAGATTTACTTAAGCTTCTCATTATGCAGCCAAGTTTGTCTCTGAGAGGGTAAAGAGCTTCGAGGTGTTGGAGCCTCGGGCTGCAGCGAGGGAGAAGTCTGACTGCGGATGGAGCCCCAGCACTGCAGGCTTGGGAAAGGCCTGGCTGGCCCTGGTGGGGTGTGTGGGGGGACAGCAGAGTTGGAAGCCTCTTGGTATCCTCATCCTCAGCAGTGGGAGGACAGAAGAAGCAGGGGAGACCTGAGCTGGTTCTGGGCACTTTGGAGCCATGCAGTCTGAAAACTGAGCAGATGGCATCAACCAGCAGAGTAAGGCCCTCAGGGCTTGGCAACGCCAAGGTGAGGCAAGGACAAGCCTGGCTGTGTCCCCTGGACTGGCTGTCAGCTTGAGATGGTTCTCAGCCAGAGCCCCCCACGCCCCAGCACAGCTCACCTGCTTTTGTGAGCTGGAAAAGGACCTGCGGTGGTGCCCATGTGTCAGGTGGCAGTGAGTCCCTGTCCTGCCTGACCGATGGTGGGAATAACTCTGACTGCCTCTGTAGCTCTGTCAGGATGGGGGTTTGATGGTTAGCATGAGGAGTAATGAAGAGAGAAGGTGTCTTGTGGCTGTGGTGTGAGGGGAGAGGCCATGAGGGCTTTGGGAGAGGTCGGAATGAGGGAGACTGAGAGGAGATCTCATCAATGTGTGTAAGTATCTGAGGTGTGGGTGTCAAGTGGAGGGGGCCAATCTCTTCTTGGTGGTGCGCAGCAATAAAAGAAGGATCAGCCGGCACAAACTTGGACATAGAAGGTTTCAGCTCAACATGAGGAGAAACTTCTTTACAGTGAGGGCGCTGGCGCCCTGGAGCAGGCTGCCCAGAGAGGTTGTGGAGTCTCCTTCTCTGGAGAATTTCAAAACCCACCTGGATGCATTCCTGTGTAGACTCCCCTGGGTGATCCTGTTTTGGTAGGGGCGTTGGACTCAGTGATCCCTGGAGGTCCCTTCCAGCCTCTAACGTTGTGTGATTCTGTGACCCCATTGCTGGCACAGAGCAGCAAAGCACGGGGGGCTATGAGAGCTCTAGGGGAAGATAGAATGGAGGTGGCTCCACTGCTGAGATGGACTGGTGACCCTGCTGAAGGAGGCAGTGGGACTGGTGATACCGCTGGTGGAGGCAGTGGGCGCAGCGAGGTCACTGGTGGAGGTGGCAGATCCGCTCTGGCAGCGGCAGTGTGCTCCTGGCCCGGCTGTCAGCGGTGCCGCAGCAGCAGGTGAAGCAGCAGCAGCAGCAGGTGAAGCAACAGCAGCAGGTCAGCGCATGGTGGCTGACAGAACTTGGGGGCCTGGGCTGCTTCTCTCCTCTAGTTAGTGTCCCCCGGGGCTCGCGGTCTCTTTAGTGCCAACATGGTAACGAAGGCCACAGCCTATTAATTGCGGTGACAATGACAAAGGAAGAGGCAGAAGCAGCTATTTGTCTTTCATGTAACCTCGTGCATCATCACAAGATAAATGAAAACTCATTTTCTGCTTTGATTCAGTCTAATTTTTCAGGGCCCCCGAGGCAGGCTGTGGGAACGGTGCCGCTTCATCCCCATAAAAGTGCTGGCCTCGAGGTGGAGGGGTCAGGGAAAGTGCAAGGCGGCCGTGAAGCCACCGCTGCCCAGCCTCCCAGGGGCAACGGGAGAGCAGGAAGGGGACTGCTGCTCATCATTAAATCCCCATTGAAAGGTGTTGGCCAGGCCCTGAGAGATGTTCCACGTGGTAAAGCTGCTCCTTGCCCCCACTGGCCCTGGTCACCTTCTCAGGGGATCTCCACTAGAGTGTCCATTTGTGCCCCTTTGTGCATGTGCACAAGAGTGGGTGAGGAGAGGAAATGGCCTGAAATTGTGCCAGGGGAGGGTTAGGTTGGAAATGTGGAAAAATTTCTTTCCTGTCAGAGTGGTCAGCAATTGGAACAGGCTGCCCAAGGAGGTGGTGGAGTCCCCATCCCTGGAGCTGTTCAAGAAACATGAGGATATGGCACCTGGGGACGTGGTGTAATGGCCATGGTGGTGTTGGGTTGATATCTGGGATGGATGATCTCAGAGGGCTTTTCCAACCCAAACAATTCTGTGATTCTGTGTCCCAAGTGACTCCATCAAAGGTGCAGAAGTGACATAGCAGCTGATTATAGAGTCTAAAGGAGAGCTGAGGAGAAGGACATCTGTCCAGGGCTGCACCCACTCATGACCCTGCCAAATATGATGGCAAAGCCCCTGCAGAGGCACCACTAGTGGTGGGATGAGCAGTGCAGTGATGCAGCCATGCTGGGCTGCTCCCTGGAGCTTGGCAGTGCTCTGCCATGTGCAAGGTGGTATCATCTGCTTCCTAAATGCTGGGTAAGAAAGCATCACCAGGACATCTCCCCAGCACCTATTTAGCACTGTCTGCTCCAGCTGAGGCCAGCGAGAAACCTAATCTGGGGAGATTTGGATGTTGCTTGAATTCATGAATTTTTGCATTGTTATTGTTTTGGGGTTTTGTTCAAGGCAAAACCAAAACTTCCACAAAATTTAAACTCAGCTGGGAGTATTTTGCAGCCTAGAAGATGGGGACAAACAGTCAGCCTGAAGGTTACCTTCTCCATCAGATGCACATAGGATTCCTGCCCCAGTGCAGCACAGCCATGAGCAGTTCCCCACATGGCTCAAGCAGGATGCCCAAACCCATCCTCTTGTTTGGGCAGAAGGCCCCATGCTGTGGGTTGCTAGGTGGACTAAGGGACATGGTAGAGGTTCTTGTTCAGCAGGCTCAGGTGGAGCAATGGCAGATGGGAGGCACATATGTGAGAGATGTGCAGGGACATTTTTGGCCTCCAAGGAGGTGACGCTGCACGTGACATTGGAGGAGCAAGAGCATCGCAGTAGGGATGTTTTTTTCCCATCCTGAGGACAAGCTCCACCTCTGTGATTTACCAGTTGCCTCCTGTATGTGAGATGCTTCAGCTGTGACGGCTCATAGCTCAGACACAGCTGCTGAAGTGCCATGATGACCATCAAGGTGATTCACCCTGAAACAGAAGCTCACCTGTGTGCTTCATCCCAGGTGAAAACCCATCCCTGATGATGGCTTTTTCTAGGGCTGGGATGTCACCATCCATGTCCTGGGTAGGAATCCCATTTTTTTTCCCTGTAGTCTTGCACCCAGCCCCACAGAAGGGTGTGTGAGGAGATTTCCAGGAGGTCATGAATCTGGTTGCGGGGAGGAGCAGGGGCAGGGGCAGGGGCAGGGGCAGGGGCAGGGGCAGGGGCAGTCAGACCTTCTTCAGCATCCTCCACTCATTCAAGCCAGAGCTGCACCTTGGGTTGAAGCCCATGTGCGGGTGGGAGGGTCAGAGGAGCAGTGAGGGGACTGTGCATGAGGTTTGTGCTACCAAAAGCCTCCAAGAGTCTGAGGGAGAAAGGATGAATTCTCACACCACCGGGTCCTGAGGGGATTGTGCTGCAGTTTAAGGGCTTCTTGGCTTTGCTTTTCACCCTTTTGAAGTTAGTTATCATCAAGGTGCGGCAGTTCATTCTTCCTCTCAGAAGCAGGGAGTAAAAGGAGCATTTTGCATCTGAAAATAAAGGCAGCGCTGCTGCTAGTTGAGGTCTCTCTGTTTTTATTAACTTCTAGTTAAAGAAAAAGGGAGAGGGAAGAAGCAGGACAACAAGAAAGGGAATTAAGGAGCAAAACGAGACATAAAGACCACAAACTCACAGAAATTCTTCAGCAGTGGGCTGGGAAATGTGCGTTTCTCTTTGGTTTTCTCCTGTTGGGGAGGGAGGGGGAAGGCTTTGCTAACACATTCAAATGAATTTGATATTCAATCAATGAAGATTAACTTGCCCAAGGTAAGATGGTTTTTACATTCATAAGGAAGTCAAATACGATTATGCATATGAGGAAATTATACAGAGATGAGTAGAGCATAATGTATGGTAATTATTTGAAAGGATATACTTACACACTGATTAGCATATCTTGAAGACCAGACAGAGATGGAAGAATAGCAGGTAAAAGAGATTCCTCAAGATGAACAAACTGCATAAAACTCCCTGCCCAAAAAAATCCTGAAGTTAGGTAGAAATAGCATTTCTGAAGGAAAAAACCAAAATCCTTCTCAAGTTCACCTCCTGATCTGAAGTATTAAAAAAATAAATTCATTGCAGTCAGGTGTGCGACTTTGCTGGGAACATCCTTCTGCAGGGGAAGGATGGACACAAAGAGATGAGAGGGAAACGCCAAGCTTTAGTGGTGCCCTGGGGGTGCTGGGTTCAGGTTGGGCTCAGTGACCTGAAAGCAGTTCTAGGATTCTCTGGATGGCTCTGGTTCTGTGACTCTGTGATTTGGTGGCTCTGTGGTTCCGTGATTCTCTGGTTCAATGGAAGAAGTTTTTCTGTAGCCAAAATATTTATCTGTTCTCAAAAAAACCCAACAAAAACACAAAGCCAATCAAATCCAAATTTGTTCAGCAGGACCCTTGGTGTGCCTGCATGTGGTGAGAGCAGCTGAGCTGGGTTTGTATTAAATACAGCAGCAATATTGTGGCTGCTCCAGCAAGGGCAAAGCAATGAGCGCAGCTCAGTTAATGAGCAGAGGAGCTCCTGCCGTGCCGAAGCGATTAGGATGCGCTGGCTCCGCCGCGGTGGTGTTGAGGATCTTACAACGAGAGGGATTCTCCAGGCGAGAGGCAAGGGACCTTTGCACCTTCCCACCTCTGTAGGGCAGGACAGACACTACGGAATCAATACGTGGGTCTGGCCATGCCTCTGTGACTCATTTTTAGTGTTGAGCGATGTACAGCAGCAGCAGCTGGAAGCCAGCTTGGGTTAACACCATGCTTACCTCTGGATGGAGATGGTGCACACCTGGTGGGACAGTGGCAGGACAGACAGTGGGTGATGTACCAAAGGCGTTTGGGTTCAGGAAGTCAGTGGATGTTTAGTTTCAGAATCCAAACCCAACCAGTGCCAGGGGAATTTTGAGCTGCTGTCAGAGGTAGTTTAAGGGACCAGGCAGCAGCAGCCTCCTGCAGCACCATGGTGGGTTCAGGTGTGCTGAGCAGAGTCCCATCAAGACAGAGAGCCCAGCTTCTCTGCTGTGCCAGGGTGGTGCTCCAGGGAAGCTGGGTGAGCTCCATCAGCAGGTAACTGTGCTTTGTTACAAGAAACAACTATGGAGAATGGGACTCCCTTCAAGCAGCAGTTTGGGAAGGGAACCTCTCCTGGGCCAGTGTCTCACCACCCTCAGAGTACAATACTTCTTCATTCTCTCTAGTCTGAATCTCCCTGGTTTAGTCCAAGCCATCACTCCTTGTCCTGTCACAACAGGCCCTGCTCAAAAGTCTGTGTGCAGCTTTCTCAATGGCCCCTTGAAGTCCTGAAAGCAACAATTCCCTGCCATACCTGTCCCGTGGTGATGGCAAGAGCTTGAGTCTTGCTGGCTGCCACTGTGCAACACCAAACCTGCTTGGGGAGCTAAAAAAAATGATGCTTATTGCCCCATTTAAACCATCTGATGGTTTGAGGTATCTGGTTGTGGGGCTTCTAGGTCACAGGTGCACAGAGAGGTGTCCCAGGGCAGCACGGGCTGTGGCACCCTGAGAAGAAAGGCAGCACATGGGGACAACCAGCACAAAGTCAGCTGGCTCCTGGCCCAGCCCAGCATCTGCAGCAGCAGCCAAGGCACCACAAAGGCAGTGAAGGGACTGTAGCCAAGACAGGGGGTGGGGAGGTAAAAGGTGATTTTATACAAGTTGAATACATTTGTCTGGCAGCCGTTTCCTGGATCCTGCTTCAGCTTTTAAGAGCAGCACTGTAAATTCATCAGCACCACATGATTTCGTCAGTGCTGACAGCTAACTTCACTGTTAGGACAAATCTGGCCCCAGAGGATATTAAGCAAAGACACATGAGCCTATAATTTTCTGCTTCCACGTGTGAGATGCTATAATGATCAAAAGAAAATGACTTTCTAACTACCACATCTCTTTGTGCTGTTTTCTTCATGCCTGCTGCACTAATTGAATCACCCCAGAGCCACTGTATCAATTCTAACTTCAGTATTAGGATGTAATCAGGCATGTGGCCAGACCAGCTTGGAGAGGTGAGGGGCTTTGTGAGGTGCCCATCTGCCTCCCACATTAGAGCTGCTTCCATTCAGCACGGCCTGAGCAGCTTCAGGGACATCAGGCTGGGGACACCCCAGGAAGCATTGGAAGATCAGCCATAGAGCGTGGCTGGGAAGCTCACCTCTGAAGGCAGCAGGCACCTGGGAAGGCCTCTGTGGGCACACGTGGCTCACACAGCACTCAGTTGCTAGCCTGCCCTAGCTGAGGGTCTGAAAGAAGTTCAGCCAGGTGGGATGTGCTGTGCTGCACTGAGCATCCCTGGCGAGCCACATCCCTTCCTGCTCTGTGGACTCACAGGATGGTCGGAGTTGGAAGAGACCTCTGGGACCATCGAGTCCAAACCCCCTGCCAGAGCAGGGTCACCTTGGGCAGGTCACTTGGGAGCATGTCCAGACGGGTCTTGCAGAGAAGGAGACACTTCCCTGCCCCTCCACATCCCTTCCCACAGCCGGGGCACCGTGGGGCTGATTAAATCAAATCAGGGGGTGGCTGGGAAGTGCTGCTGGGGAAGGGCAGGGGAGGCTACTGGAGGGCTCGAAGTGGGGGAGTGTGATGGGGGCTGAGACAACGTCCCCACAACCACTGACAGACATCATCTCCAAAGGGTTGTTCCTCCAACTGCCAAGCAGCTGCAGGGATGCTGCAAGTCGTGACATGCTGGGGGCTGTGCCCACCCACTCCTGCCCCAAAAGCAGGAGGTCCCAAGCCAGCATGAGCAGGGCTGTGGTGGCCATGGCACAGTGTGGTGTGTGTGACAGCCACAGACATCTCAGGTTGGGAAAGTGCTGGGTGTGCTCGTGGACTGGCTGCAGCACTGGGACGGTCCAGTGAACCCCATCCTTGCCCCCAGCAGCTCCCTCCTTGGGCAGGGTCTGACAGAGGAGGTGAAAGGCAATGAGGGGCAGCCTGTTACTGTCCTTTTTGTCACCTAAATAAAGAGGCAGGAATGTGCTCTCCACTTGTTATCCCGGGTGGAGAACCAGTGGAGTGGTGGTTTGAGATCTGCTCTCTTGAGCTTCTTGATAGTGAGGTGTGTGTGAGGCTGGAGGGACACCCAGAGCCCTGCACCTCCCTGCACCTTTCTGCCCCACCATGCCCACCCAGGAGAGTCATGTGCCTTCAGGTGGGATTAAGGACCTGCTGTAGAAGCGATCACAGCCAGAACCAGGGCAAGAACAGCTTCATCAGGTCCAGCTGTGGGGCAAGAAGCAGGTCCATGGAGTTCCCTGTTGATGTTCTGCTGGCCCTTCTACATGTTTTGTGATACAGGGCAGGAGAGTTTGTGATGTCTCTGCTGCCAGAGCAGAGTTAGAGCAGGACAGGCAAGGGTGGGGATGGAATCATGGAATTATTTCACTTGGAAAATACCTAAAATCATTGAGTCCAGCTGCTGACCTAACACCACCATGGCCACTAAACCCTGTCCCCAGGGACCATGGCTACAGGTTTCTTGAACACCTCCATGGATGGGGACTCCATCACCTCCCCGGGCAGCCTGTTCCAGTCCCTGACCATTCTTGCAGAACAGAAATTGTTCCTAGTCTCCAACCTGAGATGGGGCTGGGGATGGAGGTGGACATGGAGAAGGAGATGGAGGTGGAGATGTGTGAGGGTCTTCTGGCACTGAAGAGATGGCTTAGGACACTTGGCAAATCAGGTCCTTTAACAGGGAGACACAGCTCATCCCATCCGTGGAGTCTCAGGTGAAGATAAGCAAAAGCCACTGGAGCCTGGAGGGCTGGGGGCTGCAGGAGAACCTGCCTGGAGATGTCCCCCTCCTTCCCTCATGTGCTGACTGCTGAGGCCTTCAAAGACCACAAAAGGGCTGCAGCCACTCCCCAAAGGGGGCCTTACCCACCTGATTCAGTCTGCCCAGCTGAAGCCTTGCAGGCCCTCATTTGAGACTGGGTCCCAAACTGGGGATTGTTTGGTTACTCAGTTTAAACCCAGTGATGAATAGAGGCAGAGGAGGAGGAGAGAGATTGTATCTGCCTGCTGGGGATGGAGAAAGGAGCTGGGAGTCTCAGACCCCAGAAACATCAAAGCCTGAAAAAACTCTCTTTGAGAGCTGAAAACCTTCTGCTCCTGAAAGGGGCTTTAAGTGGTAGCTCTTCATAGCTCTGTGACACCAGCAGCTTTTCTGCTTGTAAAAGGGCAGCTTTGAGGCCAGCAACAAACCCTGGCTAAAGGGTGGACTGGAGGGAGAAGGAGGGCAGCCCACTAAGATGGGAGAGGGCTTCTGGAAGCAAGGAATGCCAGAGGGGACTGTCACCAGCCACTCTTCTTTGGAATTGAGACTTGGGGCTGTTCAGCCTGGAGAAGGAAAGCCTCCAGGGAAACCTTAGAGCTGTTTTGCAGTATTTGAATGAGACCTACAGGAAGGCTGGGGACAGACTGTTCAGAAGGGCCTGTGGGGGTAGGGCAAAGGGCAATGGTTTGGAACTGGGGAAGGGCAGAGTTAGGTTGGACATCAGGAGGAAGTTCTGCACAGTGAGGGTGGTGAGACACTGGCACAGACTGCCCAGGGCTGTGGTTGAGGTCCCATCCCTGGAGACAGTCAAGGTCAGACTTGCTGTGTCCCTATGCAGCCTGCTGTAGCTGGAGGTGTCCCTGCTGACTGCAGGGGATTGGACAAGATGCTCTTGGAGGGTCACTTCCAGCCTGAGGCAGTCTGTGAAACAGAGCCTGAAGGTGTCCCCTGCAGTGACAGGAGTGGTTCATCCACGAGGCCATTGGAGAAATCCAGAGGAGAGGAGAAGGACAACGAGTGTCCATGCTGGGCTGGCAGGGTGTCAGATAGAGTGGGAGCAGCAGTAGGGACCCCCTGTGCCTGTCTCCTCCTCCTCAGCATCCCCAGCCCCTGGGAGCAGAAAGGCCACAAAGGGAGGGTGTGAGAGCCATGGCTTGCAGGTCCCCTGAGTGCAGCCTCTTGAGTCAGGCACCATATGCCGGCTGCTGCCCCCCCAGCAGCAGCTTTTTCAGCGGGTGCTGGCTGCACAAATTGGTACAATTCAGCTCCCCAGCTCCTCAGCTGGTCTCCACACCCCACTTGACATGGCAGCGACCTCTCCTTTGTGGGTCCTGGCAGGAGGGGAGGGGAGACCCCAGGGTGGTGGCAGCTGAATCAGAGGCTGCTTCCCCCTCACATTCAGAAACCACTCAGAGAAGGAGAGGGGGGAGAGGGAGCAAAGGTGCCCAATTAAATGCACATTTGAAGCTGATTGCACGCATGGGGGTGGGCAGGGGGCCCAACCCAGCACATGGGCAGCAGCACCAGCTTTGGGCTGCTGTGCTGGGACATGCCAAAATGCCACTTTTGCCATGTCAAAAGTGCCAGCTTTGCCACACCAAAATGCCCCATTCGACATGGAAAATACTGACACCAATGCAATGTTTTCCCCCAGTCATCCCAGTCCAAGGGAATGGTGAGGCTGGGCAGGGGCCAGGCTGTTGTCATGTCTGTCACTGAATGGTTTGGGTTGGAAGGGACCTTCAAGATCATCCAGTTCAAAACCCCTGCCACAGACAGGGACACCTCCACTAGCCCAGGTCCTTTCAGGTTGCACAAGACCCTATTGGTGCAAGCATTCTGGAGAAGGCAGATCTTTTTAGCAGAAGCCAACATACTGCAGCTGGGACATTCTGACTCTTCTTTCTGATCCAGCCTTGTTTAGTACTACACTGAGCCAAGCTCCCACCTTGTGCTCACAGCCCCTTGCTATTAGCTTACACCTCTGAGTATGTAGCTGTTGTAGTGTGCACCGACATTGTTTAAAGGGGGTGAAAATGCAGAAGAGAGTTTTGTGTGATTGATTGGTTGATCGACTGCTGAAGAGCAAAACGTTTTGGGCCATGCAGAGCACTCCCTCTGCTGCACCCCTGGCTGGTCAGGGCCCTTTGAAGCTACTGCATGCCCAGGGCCGGTGTTGGTTCCTTACAGGCAGATCGAGGCTCTGTGGGGGGTTATTGGAATGAATCCACTGGGAGGTTTCAAAGCTGTGTAAGTGTGGTGCTGAGTGCTATGGCTTGGTGGAGACCTGGCCGTGCTGGGTTAATGCTTGGACTGGGTGACCCGAAAGGTCTCTTCCAACCGAAATGATGCTGTGGTACTGTGATCTGCAGATGGGTGGATGATGCTGTGGTTTTCCATTCCAGCTGCTCCTGCCATCTGGGGAAATCAAAGGGAGGGGATTGGATCAGCTGGTGGAATTAAAAGATGTGCAACTTCTTTCGGATGAGTTGTCTGATGGATTCAGCACGAGGTGGATCAGCCACTGGTCTTGCTTTGGAAAGGAAACAGTTTTTAATCTGCTGCACAATGGCAGTGCCCCGCAGGGGCTGCTAAGTCTTGTCATTTAATTATCCTTTGGGCTCCTGTGTGTTGGTTAAAAACTCTCTTCATTTGCTTCTTCACTGTATTGTCCTTGCCCGTCTAGCGTGGCAGGGCGATAAGTCCAAGTAAATAGAAATGTCGAGAGGAGGAAGAGGAAGGCTGCTAGGTGGTGGATGGGTGGGTGAGTGGAAGGGGCTGGTTTCTGCCTCAACTTCTTCATCTCTGCAATGGGAGAGTGGCTGGAAGGGTCTGCTGGAAGAGAAGTGCTGCAGGGGCTGGAATGGGTCCTCAGCACTGCTGACCTTCAGGTGAGTACCTTGAGAGAGCCCTACAAGAAAGCCAGGAAGGGACTTTTTACAGCAGCTTGTAGTGATAGGATGAGAGGGGATGGATTGAAGCTTGAGAAGGGCATATTGAGACTGGAGATGGTTCTGTACAGTGAAGGTGAGGAGACACTGGAACAGGTTGCCCAGGGAAGCTGTGGATGCCCCCTCCCTGGAGGCGTTCAGGACCAACTTGGATGAGGCCTTGAACAACCTGATCTAGTGGAGGTGTCCCTGCCCGTGGCAGGGGTTGGAACTGCATGATCTTGAAGGTCCCTTCCAACCCAACCCGTTCTGTGACTCTGTGGATCTATGACATGCTTTGGATATCTGGATCCAGATTCCTTGACTTCTCTTAGAAACAACATTCATAGCCCTGTCTGAAGCATGGACTTGCCCAGGGCTCTGGTGGAGAGCATGGACCCCCCAGGGAGGACAAGCCTTCGTCTTTGCAAGGAGAGAACAAAGAGATCCGACCAGGACTGAAACTTCATTTGTACGAGGAGGCTGCAAGTACCCCTGAAAGGGAGCTTTGGTGAAAACAAGTATGGAACTCCGAAGGAAATCCATTTTCCTTGGCCCACGTGGGGGCAGGGGATGTCGTTTACCATTTCTGAGGCAGCACAGAAGGTCTCTGTCACAGCTGGTGCCGTGTTCTCGTTCCCAGAGGCAGCTTTGGTGCTGACTATGGCATTTGTTCAGCAGTTTGGGGTCTCCTCTGCTCTGCACATGCCATGTCACCACTGTTAGTGTCACCATCAGAGGCAGAAGCCTGTGGGCAGCAGAACAGACCCCTCGGTGGTGAATGTGGGCTAATCTCTGGTGGAGCTGGGGAAATGTCAGCAGAAGGGCTGCTGGAGTGAGCCTTCAGAAACGAGTGTCTGCACTCATGCCCTCAGGACCTGATCCCCAGGTGTTTGTGCCCCTTGGGACTCCCATGGGTGCAGGGCTGGGCCTTGGCTTTCCTCAGTTACTGCCTGTGGAGGTTTGCAGGAGCCCAGCAGTGAGACACTCTGCACCCCATGCACCCCATGCACCCCATCACAAGCTCAGTACTGTGCCCAGAAGTCCAGCACCCTTGAGACATCTCACTTCACTCTGAGCCTTTATGCTCATGGTAAGGAGCTGGATTAAGAAGTGCAGCTCTGCTGGCAGCGAGGAAGGGCAGGAGTGAGTCCACTGCTCCTGCTCAGCCCTGTCGGGTCTGGGAGGTGCAGGCTGCGGCTGCACTACCTTTACAGCTGAGCCAGCCCTTGGTGTTCTGATCAGACAAAGGCTGCTGCTAGATCCGTGGCATCTGTTAACAGACTACTGCTGTCATTAGCTCAACCAGGCATCTGCTGCTCCAACCCAACATGGAACAGATGCCAGTTTGGAAGCAGTGGGGGCAGGGAAACCCCCAAGCTCTAATATTTCACTTTTCTACTAACAGCCCTTCACAGTTGGCAGCGGGGCCGGATTGCAGCTCGGCAACTGCAGCGTTCAGAGAAAATCTGCCCTCGTGGAAATACCTTCCTGTGTCTCTGCCCCAAGCACTCCCTCTGTCCCACCCCCCAGCTCTGTCTGTAGCTGATTCCCCACTCACACTGGCTCCTTCCTATAGCCACATCCAAATCCCCAAGGTGCTTTGGGCATGTGGTGCTCAGCATTGGCACTGCCACAGCCAGCTCTAGTCTGCAGCTGTGTAGCCAGCATCATCCTGGCTTGCTCAGGCTGTGGCAAGAGAGGGCTGCCCCAGGGGCCATGGCTGCTCATGGGCAGTGTCCAGTCCCACAGATTTTGGGTGAGATATTAATGTAAATGATAAAGATGATGATGTACAAGGGATCATGGACTCACAGAATGGGTTGGGTTGGAAGGGATCTTAAAGTTCATCCAGCTCCAACCCCCTGCCATGGGCAGGGACACCTCCACCAGCCCAGGTTGCTCAAGGCCTCATCCAACCTGCCTTTGAACACTTCCAGGGAAGGGGCATCCACAGCCTCCCTGGGCAGCCTGTTCTAGTGTCTCACCACCCTCGCTGCACAGAATTTCTTCCTAATCTAAGGAAGACCAAGGAAGGGTAGGAAGGCTCTACATCAGCCCAACCTTCACCTTCAGGTCTTCCAGGCATGTTCTGGGATAGATGAGGAGAAAAGCGGAAAGTGCTTGTCCTGTGGGGCTTTGCCCTAATGCCCCACAAATGGGGAGCCAGGAGCCTGTGCTGATGGGTAATGAGACAATATCCATGTGCTGTGCTGTTAGGACCCTACCAAATAGGCTTTTAATTTTCTGGGGAGGTGTGGTGCATGCTGCAGTGCCAGCATCAATCATCGTCACCAGGGCCAGGGCTCGACTCTCCCGGGGGCCCTTCATGGTAAAGGATTCCCCTGCCTCTGACTGGGGGCTGCTCGGCCTCCGTGGCGCTGCCTCTCGCAGCCTAATTGCTGATTTGTTCTCTTATGATGATAGAGCTCTTGTCACCACAGAACAGGACATTAGGATAAAGTCTTTAAAGTGGCCATGCATCTGGAAAACTAATTTATAGACCGTTCTGGTTAAAGAGGGAAGCATCAAACAGTGGTTTTGGGAGCAAGAGCTTTACTCATGGCTGGAAATGGATATGGGTTTGGGCATGAGCTGCTCAGTACCCAGCTAGCATGGGCATGTTCTCAGCTTTCTCTCCTCCTTTTCTCCCAAATCCCTGTTATCAACTTTTCTCTTGGTTTCCTCTGGTTCCTCATGGAGCTGGAGGTGCTCTGGGTATTTCTTTTTGTGCTGGAGGGCAGAAGCTCAGCTTGCAGAGATGGGAAAAGCCTCCTAATTCCTGATCTTTGAGCCCCCCCAGCTTCCACCCAGCTCCTTCCCCACTGTCATAATCTTTGTTGCTCTGGCTCCTCAAGTGCAGCAAGGAGACGTTGCCAGAGGCACAGAGCTCATCGAAGTGTGTGGCTGGTGCTGGACTTGGTGGGAATGACCTCACCTCTGCCTCGCCTGGGGACCCTTAGAAACTCTGGCCCTGATGGCTTTGGAGCCAGGTCCCATTTCCCGAACAGATTTGGTCCATGAGAGCCATTCCCATGGGAAATGAAGGGTTTGGCCTTTGTGTTCATGCAGGATGGGGGTGAGGGGGGTGTTGGGAAGTGTTGGAATACCCAAGGCAGGGTGATGGGAACACTGGTGTGTAGCCTCACACCTCTCTTCAGGTGCTCTGAAAGCCTGGGAATTTCCAGGTTGTAAGGATGTCACCTCAGCTGCTGCTCCCCTCAAAATAAGGATCTGAGGTGGTTTCTGAGCATGACATTGCTCAGGAGGGTTAAAATCCCTTTTCCTGCAAAGAAACACGGAGAGGAGCACCCAGCTCTAGCTGCCTGACACCCTCTTTGCTGGCAGGAGAGACAGAGCAGTGCAGAGGAAGAAGGGACAGTGAGAGAAAATGTTTTCTCCAAGAAGCTACTTGGAGGGGGAAAAAAAAGTCTGGTTAAAAGCAGAAGGTGGCAGAGTGGTGGCCACAGCCCCTTCCCCAGATGCAATTCCCACTCCCGTAATTTCTGGGGGAATTGGTTCATCCTGGGTGCAGATATATTTGTGTCAAGGTGCAGCTGCACAGATAGCCTGACTCTATGCATAGTAAGAGGCTTTCAGAGAGAGAGGTTATGCCCAGAGCAAGGCCTTATCAGAGCAAGCTGCCTGCCATTTATCTGCTTCCCTATCAAATATGAAAACAGGCCTCAATCTGCTGCTTCTATTTTCCTTGTGAAGGCTATGGCTGGAATAATAATTCAGTCCAGGGGTTTTGTTTCCGACGCTCACCTCCTGCCCAGCTCTGCTCTGCCCAACTTCTCTGGCTGCCTCGGCAGCCACTGCGCTCAGGAGCCCAGCGGGTGGGTGTCGGTGGGTGAAAGCAGCCCACCCAGACCTCCAGGGAAAGAGAGGAGTGGGCTTTGGAGGGGGTTTTGCACATGTGCGGGGGAAGCATCCAACACTGCTGCGTTAATTGCTGTGATTATTCATTATTGGTACTGCAGTAGCCCCTAGAGGACTCAGCAGCTCCAGGGCTGAGTCCCCATGCAGTGGGGATGGATGCAGCCCTCACCCCATGGCCCTCCCACATGGGCACTGGGACAGAAATGCCCCAGAGAAGCAGAGGGACATGTGCCGACCCCCAGGCTGCACCCAGACGCTCTGTACTCCCACACTTTGCAAAGCAGCTGCTTACTTTGGGCCAAAGCTGGCTGTGTCCTTAAGAGCCACCCTAAAGGGAGGGCTGTCACCCTTGGGTACTGCAGCAGCAGGGATGGGGCCATGCAGGAACATGCCCACATGGCACAGGACCTACAGGGCAGGTCCTGGGGCAGGTTGCCAAGAGCCATGGGACTGTCCCGGGGCTCCTCATCACCTCCAACCTCACGTAGCTGACACTCCTCCAGCCCAGCCATGCTGTGCACCCTCAGCTAGGAACAGTGTGGCCAGCAGGACCAGGGCACTGATTGTCCCTCCGTAGTGGACACTGGAAAGGCCCTGCCTCAAATCCTGGGATCAGTTTTGGGCCCCTCACTCCGAGGGCTGGAGCAGGTCCAGAGAAGGGCAAGGGGACTGCTGAAGGGTCTGGATAACAGGGCTGGTGAGGAGCTGCCGAGGGAACTGGGCGGGGGTTAGTGTGGAGAAAAAGGAGGCTGAGGGGAGGCCTCATTGCTCTCTGCAGCTCTCTGAAGGGAGACTGGAGCCAGGTGGGGGTGGTCTCTTCTCATAAGGAACAAGGAGTATGTCGAGAGGAAATGGCCTCAAGCTGTGCCAGGGCAGGTTTAGGTTGGACACTGGGAACAATTTCTTTCCTGAAAGGTTTGTCAGGCCCTGGCCAAGGCTGCCCAGGGCAATGGTGGAGTCCCCATCCCTGGAGGGGTTTCAAAGCCCATGGAGCTGTGGTGCTGAGTGCCATGGTTTAGTGGTGACCTGGCAGTGCTGGGTTTGATCTTCCAATCAAACCAGTTCTGTGGCTCTGTGGTGATCTGGAACACCTTCAACATGAGGTCCTGCCACAAGGTGCTTTATGCTGCCCAGCACAAACCCAGCTTGCTAGCAGAGGCTGAGAGGCTGAGCAGGGCTTAACCCTGGGGGGTGCTGGATGGGGGCAGCCCGCTGACCACAGGCTGTGGTAGCTACCCTTAGTCAGGGGAGGAGAAGACAGCAGGAGAGGAAAAGTGCAGGCCAAATGCCACGGCTGTGCCGTGCTCATCCCTCCCTCTCCAGGGTCCCGCGGGGCCTCCCCACTGCAGCAGTGCGGCCGCAGCGCCGCTGCCTACATCCCCAATGCCCTGCCTGAGCCTGACTGCCGCCGCTGCGCGCCCGACTGCAGCTCCGGGGCCCTGCCAGCCACTTGTTAGTACTTTAAGCCAGCCACTAATATTTTTATGTGGGAAATCGAGATTCTCTACGGTTGCTGGCTGAGCAGCCTGTGTCTCCACGCTGCCACTGCAAACATTCTTTTACATCTTGCTGTTCCCGAGGGCTGCCGACCTGTACTGTGAGGGGGTGGCTGCTCCCTGGGCTGGCACCACCTGGGAGCTTCACCCCAAAGTCCCCCAGCACCTGCACCATCGAGGGCAGTCAATGGATGGGAAAAACACAGTCATAGCTCTAAAGCAGCAAGCAGGAGGTGCTGGTCCTGCCGGGGATCCCCATGGTGCCACACTGGTGGCTGCCTCACACCCCCACATCACAGCATGGGGACAGGAGTCTGCTGGAGCTATCCCCAGCTGTCCCTCCACTTTGTTGTTACCAGGACAGCATCAAAGTGGCTTTCTAATTTATTTGTTCTGGAATAAAGTGGCTGTTTCACAGCACCACAAAGGAGCAGAGTTGCTCTAGCTGGAGAAGACCCTTAAGATCATCAAGCCCAACCCTCGACCCACCACTCCCATGGCCACTAAACCATGTCCCCAAGTGCCATGGCCACAAGTTTCTTCAACACCTCCAGGGATGGGGACTCCACCACCTCCCTGGGCAGCCTATGCCAGTCTCTGACCACTCCTGCAGGGAAGACATTTTTCCTCATCTCCAGCCTAATCCCCCCCTGGCACAATTTCAGGCCATTTGCTCTCCTTCTATGACCTGAGACTAGGGAGGAAGGTGAGCCCAACCCCACCTCACTGCAACCTCCTTTCAGGAGCTGTAGAGAGCAATGAGCTCTGCCGTCAGCCTCTTCTTCTCCAGACTGAACACCCCCAGCTCCCTCAGCTGCTCCTCACCAGCCCTGTTCTCCAGCCCCTTCCCCAGCTTTGGTGCCCTTCTCTGGATTTCTCCTCAGACCCTGTTTTGGACCTTCAAATATCCAAGAGCAGGAGCCTATTTATAAAACTCAAGCTCCTCTTGACAGGTGGCACCTTCCTAACCAGCTAGTTAGGAAGTCAAAGGATGTGGGCAGTGCCCTGGTCACCTGACTGCCACCCAAGCCCATCGCTGAGCCACAGACAGTCCATCTGGTATGAAGAGCTGATGGAAGAGGCAATGCCTGTCCCTCATGGCTGCCCATAAATCACGTTTATGGGCTGCAGTCGTGGTCCAGGCAGCAGTGGCTGGACAAAGTCTCTGGCAGCACTGTCACCAGGGTCACAGGGGCTGTAAATTGTCACCCAGAGCAGCTCTAGAGTTAGAGCTGACACAGGGCATGGACGTGCAGGGAGGAGCACACAGGCACACACACAGACAGGGGGGTGAGACTCACTGCACTGACCAGAGCTGGGCTCTGGAGCTCAGCCACATCCCTGGCAGCTCAGTGTTTAACCCAGACCCTTGTCTGTGCTTCCCTGCCACGCTCTGTGCCTCAGCAGTTGGGGGCTTCACAGGATGGGGTGAGTATGGTGGCTCAGCACCACAGATCAAAGCTGTTCTCCAGTTCAGCCATGGCTGGAGGTGATCTGGGGGGGTCTATGAGCAGCTGAAGCCAGGGATGTTCTCCAGTGGTCCCCTGTGCCACCCCACAGGGCAGCCCATGTGACCTAGCCCCATAATTTACCCCAGAGCAGAGCACAGCAGCAGGAAGGTCACAGTGTCCAGAGCTGCTGTTGCACATAGCTACATTCTGCATGACTGCCACCTCCCTGGAGGGGTCCAAGGCCAGGCTGGAGGAGGCCTTGAGCAGCCTGGGCTGATGGAGGTGTCTGTGCCCATGGCAGGGACTTGGAACTGGATGAGCTTTAAGGTGCCTTCCAACCCAACCCATCCTGGGGTTCTGTGAGTGACCCGCTCTGCATGATGACAAAGTATTTTAGAATTAAACTCAGGGAAATGCTCTCCACTGCTGGAAGTGGCCTCCTCCTGCTGCCAAAAATGGAAAGCATTCTTGGGGTTTAAACAGCTCACAGATGGAGGTGGACAAACAGTGAGACAGATGCACCTCAGAGTTTGCCCAGCAGTTAAGGTGCATTTGGTATGGATGGGCTCCAATGAACACTCAGAGGTTTTGCCCCGCTGGTATGGATTACTGTGAGAGAACCTGCCAGGCCCACATCATTGTGCAAGACAAGTCCATGATGCAAATTGGCAGACAAAGCAGTGAGCAGTCAATACAGATTAGAATTAAGTCTCTCCTCTTGTCCACAACCAGGGGCCCTGCATTGATTGCACTGAGAACGCCAGAAGCCTGGGCTCTGCCCAAAGTGCTGGGGAGGGAGCAGGAGCCCGTGCCCATCTGGGAAGGTGCCATCTCCTGATTTTCCTTCCTGATGTCAGCCCTCAGCATCTGCAGAAAGCAGATCCCAGCCAAGCAGGTTGATTCTGGGGTATATAAAGAAGCACTTCAAGGAACCCAGGATGGGGAGCACAGAGAGGGTCAAAGCTGTGATCTAACTGAAGCTGAGGATTAAACACACATCAAAGCATGTCCTGCACTGAGGCCTCTTGCAGCTGCACTAGAGCTGGCAGAAACATGGAATCACAGAATGGCTTGGGTTGAAATGGGCCTTAAAGGTCATCCAGTTCCCACTGCCCATCCACCAATATTTTCTCCTCTCCCATCACTTTCCATGATGGCCTCACTCATGTCCTGCTGTGCCTTTTCCAACGGTGCTGAGATCAGTGGCATCTTTGCCTTCATAAATGGGGCAACAGGGCTGGTTTCTGTAGACCCCCATCCATAGATGCTTGGAGGGTGGACACATATCACTGCCAGCTCAGGAAAGGTTTGCCCTACCCAGTGACAAGAGGCAGCTGCACCTTCCCCATGTGCCAGTCCCACCCTGAGTCATGGCTACTTCAGGGGGTTTGACTGGCAGCTGGTCCATGGGGTGGCTCACTCAGAAGAACTGCTCAGATGCTCCAGAATGGTGACTGCAGTCACAAAACTCAAAGTCTGCTGCCTGGACTTTGCTTCCAAGCATGAAAGGCCATTTCTGCTGGGTCAGACATTTCCTGTGACACTTTGCCTGACTGTGATTTCAGCTCTGGTCCCAGCATCTACTTATTATGGCACTGCCACCTTGAATGAACAGCACATATCTCCTGCATCACAGAACCACTGAGGCTGGAAAAGGCCTCTAAGATCATCCAGTCCGACCATCAATCTAACACCACTATGCCCACAAAACCATGTCCCAAACTGCCATATCTACAGGATTTTTTAACACCTCCAGTGATGGTGACCCCCACTGCAGGGTTGGCCTTGATCCCAGCTGCAGGCTTGGCTTTAAGTGCCACCAAAACTGAAGCCAGTTAGTGATGGGTGTTTCTGGAAGCAGGATTGGGGATGTGACATTGACCGCGTTTGTTTTGCAGAGGGGCAAAGGGATTTGGCTTAGTGACTTCTTATTCTGCTTCTGCTGAGGATCTGTGGTGCCTTGTAGTGCTGTGATAGCAGACTTCCTCCTGCTGCACAGTGACCCCAGAAATGCAAATATCTCTATCAGTCAGGATCCAGAGTGGCAAACCCCAGTCCTGAGTGACCCCCAGCCCTCCTGCTCATGTTCTTGATTTTTCCTGCAGTTTCTCCTCAAAATAATTTCTTGGATAGGGGCTGCAGGAAATAATCTGGCTTCTTTCTCCCCCCACCATTTGCCTTCTCATGCAAATAAATTCCTGCCAACTTTTCTTTATTTCCTAGCTGTCATACAAAACTCATCTCTCTCAACTGTATCTCCTCTCCACCTTTTTTATTCTTCCCAAGGAAATTCCCACTGTTGTGGCCAAGGGCAAAGCTTGGCTGTGTTTCTGCTGCTGGTGAGGTGTTTCAGCAAAAGGCTGAGAGCCCTTCTCACCTCAACAGGCCAGCGGAGAGAACTGCTCTCAGCCCCTGCTCGCTGAGAAAATGGGGGGCTGCAGAGGTTAAAAGTCTTGCACAAGTGTCCACAAGAGGCAGGAGCTACCCAGGAGCCAGGCCACATCCAGCCTGACAGCAATATTCAGCTCCAGAGTTGGGCTCAGTCAAACACCTGGACTTAAACCAGCTGGGATGTGTTTGAGCAGTGCTGGCACAGATGGATTTAAGTTACAGACTCTGGTGCTGTGGTGGGCTTGGCCACTGGGCCATCCCTGCTCTTCACTGCTCAGCACCAGCCTAGTGAATCAGGTGGGACTTGATTTTCTCAACCCAAATGCAGCATGACCTGCAGCAATGCCAGCCACAAAGCCTCATTCTCTGCATGGAGGCTTGTGTGTGCAAAGGGTCTGAGCCATCTTAGGATGCCTCTGCAGGCATCTTAGGGTTTGGATGTCCCTTCCCTGGAGGTGTTCGAGGCCAGGCTGAATGAGGTCTTGAGCAACCTGGGCTAGTGCAAGTGTCCCTGCCCATAGCAGGGGGCTGGAACAAGGTGATCTTCAAGGTCACTTTCAACCCAAACCCTTCTATGAATCTATGATGAAAGCAGAAAATATGCAATTACTGGTTTTGGAGGGGGTTGCCCTGGCTACCTGGCTGGGGCAAAAAAAAATAGAGGTGAAAAAAGCTCCCAGCAGGCAAATATTGTGCATGAAGACCTAAACTGTGGGCTGCTGCCTGTGAGCCCCCCCAGCAGCTTGGTGCCCTTTGTTCCTGCTCCCTCACCCCACGGAGCTGCCTGCCTTCCCTCTCCCAGGCAAGCCTTTGAATTTTGATGCCTTTCTTTGCGTTGACCAGAGTTTATCACATATCTCTGGTTGGGATCCTGTCTAGCTTAGCATAAGACAAAAAAACCGGGGGGGAAGAGAAAAAAATCAACTGAATAATAGGAGGGATTTGTAGCAGCTGAGGATTTGCATTCAAATGTTCGGCAGCCTCCTCTGAGCTCGAGTTTTATCATGTCTTTACAGCCAACAGCTTGTTTATGAATAAAAAATGTGGCATGAAACCAGAGGAGTGAGTTGTCTTTGTTTTGTCAAGTGTGTGCAGACAAAATGCTCGCTTCTCACAAGTCTTCACTTCATACAAGTCTTCTGGGACGGGGGCAGCTGGCCGCGGGCTGCTACCTGCGCGTTGCCATGGCCAGCGGCACCTCCAGCACCCTCCATATGCATGAGCCGGGAGCGGGACCCGCCGGGCGCCTATGCAAAGCAGCCCCGGCTTTGATAGGCAGCCACTTTATTAACTCATTAAGCTCATCTTGTTCCTTTAAATGCAGTATAATTACAAATAAAGCTGTCACACTTTGTTTGCAGTTATATAATTTAGCTAAGTGCTGCTACGACCTGGCTGCCAGGATGGGAAAGGGAGGCTGCGAGCTGGGGCGCCACGGAGCAGGGGCTGAAGGGAGGAGATGGACAAGTTGGGCTCAAGTTGCACCAGAGCAGATTTAGGTCTGAGATGAGGAAAAATTTCTTTGCTGCAAGAGTGGTCAAGGATTGGCACAGGCTGCCCAGGGAGTCCCCATCCGGGAGGTGTTCAAGAAACCTGTGGCCATGCCTCCTGGGGACATGGTTTAGTGGCCAAGGTGGTGTTGGGTTGAGGGTTGGACTGGATGATCTTAGACGCCTTTCCAACTGAAATAATTCTGTGGTTCTATAATTCTATGATAAGTTCAAGGGTGGAGGGAACAGATTCTGTCAGCGGGGACAGGTCTCGATGGCAAACCAAGGGGTGAAGCTGCAATAACAAGCTGCGTTGGCACAAGGGGCATCCCTGCTCCCTTCACCTGCAGTGAGGAGAGGAACGTGGAGAGCCCCTGGGTCTGCCCTGCGCTGCTCGGGCCCCGTCTGCTGGTGTGCAGCTAGCAAGACTCTGCTTCCACGCTCAGGCGAGGGCGGACAGCGCTGGTCCCTGCCGCAGCCTCCCGGCCCTGTGCGGTAGGCGAGGGGCTGGGGAGCGGAGCGGGCCGGCCCCCGGCGCTGCCGCTCGCCGGAATGCAGAGCAGGGCTGGCAAAGTCATTGGCAGTCAGTGCACAGAGCCTCAGGGACGCGGGCAGGGACGCGACGTGGCAGAGGAGAGCAGAAGCGAATCCGGCGGCGGTATTCAGAGCGCAGGGAAGGGACGGGGAGAAAAACTTGGAAGCAGAAGGCTGTGAGCCCTCTGCTTCATCTGCCTTCGGTGGGGAACACGCGGAGGGCATCTGCCAGGACCCCGCCGATGAATGCGGGGGCGCACGGTGGGAAACAGTCGCTTGTCACAGGAATGGGGGTGGGTGACAACCAGTGAGGACCTGGAGTAGCTGGCAGGGCTGATGGAGGATATACCCTGCTGGGATATTGGATTGTGGAAGAAAAGACTTTCTTTGCAGTATTTCTCACCTTTTTGGAGAGGCAGGGAGGAAGGACAGATCGTCTTCCTTACCAGAGAAGGAGGTCTCCTTCAGCAGTAGTCCTGGCACAGGCCTCTGCTGCCAGGTTGGCTTTTGTGCTCTGTTCACCCAAGTGCAGCTGGGAAGTGGGAGAGTGTTGTCTGGGGGAAGGAAAAGTAGAGGGATCAGGTTGGTGAGAGAGTTCAGCCACAAACACTTAAATAGAGTTGTGAGCGTGAGCATCCCTGACTGCTCTGCACAGCAAGGACTCTCCTGTGTGCTGGGGAAGGAGCACAAAGCCTGGTGTCTGCTTCTGGAGATGGCATGGAGCCCTTCTGTGCTCTGCTTGGGGAGGGAAGGTCTGCCCTAGCACCACAGGGTCCCTGGAAGCTTTGTTCTGCCTTTCCAAATGCTTGCAGGATGAGATCCTGCATCAGCAGAAATTCAGGCTGCTATCTCCACAGGGGCCGAACAAATTAGCACCTGATTAAGGTCCCGAATGCCTTTGGACCTGCTGGATAAGGCCACTCTGGTGCCATTAAACAATGATGGGTTGGTGCTGATAGCTGATACACTCCTGGCAGGGCCCCTTTGGAGCTGGAGGGAGGTCTGCAGCCTGGTGGCAAACACTAAACACCGCTGCCAGGGCCAGCAGTGGCAGCTCCTGCTCACCTCCTCATGGCACAGGAGCATGTGCTGCTGTGGGTGTGGCTGGGGCAAAACCTGACCTGATCCAAATGGTCTGCCCAGCACACACATGTCCTGGGAGGACAAGGAGCAGGACTTGGCCATGCAAGGTGCACTGTGGTAAAGAGCAGCCATGGAAGAGCCCAGGTGAGGCAGACAGTGGGCTGCAGCTCATTTTCCTGGTTCTGCAGGAACTCCTCCAAGGCTGTGTCCTAGATTTAGCAGAGGTTCTGATAAGGCTGAGAGAGATAAATCCCAGATTGTACTGCTGTGCCCAACAGACTGGTTACGTCGTGCCTGATGACACTTCAGCCCCATTGTCATGACCCCATATAATCCAGCATCCTGGACCATCTGACACACATTTACACTTAACATTTTGTTAGAGACTCTATAAATGAGATCTCTTTGACCTTCAGTCCTTGGCTAATTGCTAGTTTCATGTGCAAGAGCAGCCTAATTCTACCTGATAATTACCTGGAAGTGGCAGTTCAGGTGGCACTGTGGCACTGTGGGTGTGCATGTCAGGGCTGGGGAAGTGGCAAGTGGCTGGAGTCCTGGGCACACGGAGGGAGTGGAGGGGTCAGAACAATACAGTCCACTGCTCGGGTGATGAAGATCACCAGGACCTTGCAAGCAGCGCACAGCTCTAGTAAATCCTGTGCATAATGTTTGTTGAAGGGGGTTATGTCCATGTGTGTCTGGGTACTAAGGCAGTCATAAACCAGAGATCTTGAATTTGCCACTGGTTGTGTCGTTTGTTCATCAGGTTTCTCTTCACTCATGGATCTGTGCTCCATACACTGGCCACTAATCTTGAATTTCTCCTATCACACTGGCACAAACCTCCCACTCTGGGCAGTGGGGTGAGGAGCAGCAACAGGCTGGTGCTGGGCAACCGTCAGAGGGGTGTTTGAATGAAGCTTTTTGTGTTTGGAGGAGTCCCAGGGAGATAAAATACCCTGTTGGTGCATCTCAGTGGCTGTTGGGTGGCCATGCAGTTCCTGGCAGGGAAGCAGGACTGGGGTGGAGTGGTAGGAGCAGCAGATAGATATCACCCCAAGAACAAACCCCCGTGGGAGGATCCACCTGGAGCTGGTATCCCACATCATAGAATCAAAGAATAGCTTAGGTTGGAAAGGATCTTAGAGATCCAACCCCCTGCCATGGGCAGGGACACCTCCGCCAGCCCAAACTGCTCAAGGCCTCATCCAGCCTGGCCTTGAACACCCCCAGGGAGGGGGCATCCACAGCCTCCCTGGGCAACCCATTCCAGAGTCTCCTCCCTAATTGCTGGTTTGCTTTGCTGGAAGTCTGATTATGCTGCTTGTTTGCTTAGCAGGGTGTAACCACCAAAACAATGTCACATCCTCTATTTGGATTTAATTAATTGGTTAATAAGATTATAATTAATGAAAATACATTAAAATCACTTCAGTAATTAATTCACTGTAAGCATTATTGACAAGACTTCCTAAGTACCATAGGCTCAGATGTAAAGCCCTGGGTACAGCAAGGCACCGGGTCTCTGGGATCCCTGGAAGCAGGGGTGGAGCACACCTGCTGGGTTACTGAGCACATCCTCATGGAGGGGCACCTGGTGTGCCCATGCTGTGTATTTGTGTTGTCAGGGCTTTGAGCTCCTCAGCTGCCTGATGCTGCTTCCAGTGTGTCAGTGATGCTTCTCTCCAACAGGCCTGGGGGTGTTCCAGAAATGTGTGGCCATGGCACTTAGAGACGTGGTTTAGTGGTTTAGTGGCCATGGTGGTGTGGGGCTGATGGTTGGACTGGGTGGTCTTAGAGGGCTTTTTCAACCTTAATGGGTCTATGAATCAATGATCTGGGCTGAAGGATCTCTCTGTGCCCCTTTTCCATCCATCACCCTGTCTCATGGCACTCTGGCATGTAAATAGTGAAGAGAGGCCCCAACCACTATGTTTAATCACAGCTCTCAGGTTATGGGGTGGCAGAGCTGATCGTGTGCCCCCATCCTCTGCAACCAGCATTTGTAGCAGCTGGGGAAGGAAAGCATCAGGATGTGCCACCACATGTTGCTTCTGCTGGCACCTGGTGCTTCCTGCTCTGCTAGCAAAGCTCATTTCTGTAGCCAAACAACAAAACCCCAGGCATTTGCAGAGTGTCCTCTCCTAGTGGTGTCTCAGGCTCTGTGTTCTCAGCATGAGGAGCTAATCCCTTCAGACATGTGTGAACTGCGGAGGGCAACTGGTGTCAGCCCAGAGTGACCTCCTCTGCCTGTTGGCTCAGATGGAGCAGTGTCTGTGCAAACTGATAAGCAGTGATATCAGTGCAGGGGCAAACAGCAGAGGAGGCAGGTGGGCACTCACGTCAGTGTAAAAGCTTTAGGGCACAAGAGGTGTTGGAACTTCAGCCCCCTGTGACTGACTCAGCCATGTCTGGACACCTCTCCAGGTCATTCAGCTCTGCTAAGTGTAAGAGCAGAAGGTTGGATCCAGGACTTCCACCATTCTCTGGAATATGAGGGCTGTCTCTGGATGACACAGCACCTTGGGACACAGTTTAGTGGGCATGGTGGTGTGGGGTTGGTAATTGGACTCAGTGGCCTTAAAAGTCTCTTCCAACCAAAACCATTGCAGTGTTGTGGGACACGTTGTGCTTGAATGCCACCAGAAACATGTCAGTACCCATGGACACAGGCAGACATTCTAAATGCTGGGGATCCCCTTTCACAGACCTGCTTGTGAAGAGGTGGTGGTCTTCCCTGGAGACCCAGAGAAGGGGTTTGCTTGCTTTGGGTAGCAACAGCTGGGGGTTTGTTGTCGTTTGGGGTTCTTTTCTTCAATTGTTTCAATTGAAAGACACCTTTCAGATCATCCAGATTAACCCAGCACTGGCAGATCACCACTAAACCATGTCCCTCAGCACCACATCTCCACAGCTTTTAGTCCCCCCAGGGTTGGGGATTCAACCTCTGCTAGAACACCACCTCTCCTGTTCCAGAGCTTGACAACTCTTCTGGGGAGGAAATTGTCCAACCTAAACTTCCCTTGGTGCAACTTGAGGCCATTTCCTCTCATCCTGTCACTTGTTCTTTGGGAAAAGAGCCCAACCCTCACCTCACTCCAACCTCTTTCCAGTGGGCTGTAGAGAGCAATGAGGTCTCCCCTTAGCCTCCTTTCCTCCAGGCTGAACAACCCCAGGTCCCTCAGCTGCTCCTCCCTAGCCCTGTTCTCCAGACCCTTCCCCAGGTTCTTTGCCCTTCTGTGGACCGGCTTCAGCCCCTCAATGTCCTTCTTGTAATGAGGGCCCCAAAACTGAACCCAGTACTCAATGTGTGGCCTCACCAGTGCCCAGCACAGGAGGACAATCCCTGCCCTGGTCCTGTACCTCTCCATTCTGGAGGTGCATTTTCTCTCCTACCACATCTGTGAGCACAAGGCACGGCCCATGGTGGGTCCAGGCTGTTGCCCCCCTGTGCTGTCCCTGCAGAGTGCTGCAGTTGTGGTATGAGTGGTGAGAAGCTTGACGTGCCCCACATGCCACACACGTCCAGCCCGCAGCCAGGCACAGCCCAGATGCTGCCTTATGTCAGCTCCCCTCTTCCTGTGCACTTGCAGCATGCATCATATTTTGTGCTGACTTAATGCAACATGGAGAGTTGTAGTTTCCAAGTAGCTGGCAACCCTTAATCAATGTTAATTGGCGCTAATTAGCATATGTTAATTAATGATATTTACTACAAATTAAAGGTATGAGTGCTCCCAGAGGGTTTCCTGTTCATCCAATTAGTGCCAATTAGTTGCAATTAACACGTGTAAATGAGATGCCATTGAACCCAAAACAAACAGCACAGAGCCTGCTGCACACCCAAGCCTTGAACTTAAGCAAGGCGGTGCCAGGAGGAGAGGAGCTGCAGAGGACTTTTGGAGGAGGGAAGGTCCCTAACATCTCTTCAAGCTGCCCTTTCTGTCTTATTCCATCTCTCTCTCTGCCAGCAGGGTGAAGGAAAGCTGACCTGAATAAAAGCCCTCGGTAGAGCACAGAGCCTGCTCTCTTGTCCTGTTGGGCTCCAGAGGGGACACCGCCTTGTCTCAGTTGTTGTATTTGCAGCAAGTTCTAGCTTCACATTCATCAGGATGGGTGCCCAGCCCCCAGATCGGGGTCTTTCTGCACCTGTTGGGAGTGCAGAAGCCTCCCCTGTCTTGGGAGGAAAGGTTGAGAGCCCTGGGGCTATTTAGCCTGACAAGCAGACTGAGAGGGGATCTGATCGATGCTGATCAACATCTAAGCTTGAGGAGGGGAGATTGAGACTGGAGATGAGGAAGAAGTTTTTTAGCGTGAGGGTGGTGAGATACTGGCACAGGCTGCCCAGGGAGGTTGTGGATGCCCCTCTCTGGAGGGGTTCAAGGGCAGATTGGATGAGGCCTTGAGATCTAGTGGGAGGTGTCCCTGCCCATGGCAGGGAGTTGGAACTGGATATCTTTAAGGTCCCTTCCGACTCAACCCATTCTATGATTCCATGATCTAAGGGTCCCCTTTAAGAGTTTTTCTGCTTTTTTTTTTTCAGCCTGGAGGTAAACACAGCTGGAGAAGTTCCCTGCCCTGAGCTTAGGCTGCAGGTGCTGGCTGGCAGCAGAACAAGTTGTCATGATTGTGTTTAATTACAAAGCACAACTGAATGCTCCTCAGATGAGGATGATTTATTTAACTGATCAGTCTGATCACAGACAGCAGTCTGGAGATGGAAATCATCTGGGGAAATAGGTAATTCCTCTTCCCATCAGCCCCAGGTAAAGCAGGATTTTAGCCCAAAATCCAGCCCAGAGAGAGGGGTTAGTCCAAGTGCAGGACCCTTCATCCCCAGGAGTCGTTTTGAGCATCCTCTCACCCCACCTCATGCACCACAGCTCCTCCTCCTCTTTCCCAATTTCAGATGAAAACAGCTGCATGGGCTTGGTTTGTGCCATGGGCTCAGTCCTGGGCTCCACAAACACACAACCTCCTCACCCTGTAAATTTAGGGGTTGAGAAAGGGTAACCTTGGGTGGGACAGAGCCAGCAGCACCTCTGCAACCATTCCTGCAACACTGATGCTGAGCCCAAGGCCAGGCACAAGAGACACCAAATGAGGATAATTAATTGACCATCTGCTTGAAAAGTCACACGTGGGGTGGCACTGAAGGATGACTGCCACGTTATCAGAATAGCTCTGGAAGTTGGGCACTTTGGATGCTTAGCTTGGACCTCCTGAGCCTTCCTCTGGTTTTCTGTGAGCACTCTTTGGGGTGGGAAGGTGGAGGTGTTTTGTGGGAGTTTCTCACCTCCAGGGCTTGCAAGAAAAGCAAACAAAGGCAAGATGCCAGTTGACACCTGAGGTCTTTGCAGACCTCAGTCCTCCCCTGACCCACAATTCCCTTGTTACGGTTACGTGTTTGGGGAATTATTTGAAGCCATTCCAACATGAGCTGGGAAATAAGGCACCTGTGGTGTTTTCTGCTATTCCTAAGAATTCTCTTGTCTTTAATAGGTGATGTTTAATAAAAATGAAAATGAGCTTATCCTGAGCAGGCATGCACGCCAAAAGCTGGCATTTAAATTAGAAATTATGATTTAATAACTTGTCAAGAACTCACCAATGTAGCAGCCTGATAATTATTGAAAGGAGGCTTCAGAAATGCTAAGATGCTGTGGCCTGCTAGGAGAGCTCAGATGCCATGCATGGGGCTGGACTGCAAACCTCTGGCCCTCACCAGGAGAAGGCGCTCAGTGAAATCCTGCCTTTTGCTTCCCTAAAAGGGTTGTCACAGCTGCCCAGGGCAGTGGTGTGATCCCCATCCCTGCAGGGACTTAAAAGCCATGGAGATGTGGTGCTAAGGGCCATGGTTTAGCAGTGACCTGACAGTGCTGGGTTAAGGGTTGGACCGGGTGACCTGAAAGGCCTCTTCCAACCAAAACGTTTTGATAGTTCTCTCAGGTCCTCAGGGCATCCTCATCCCGGGTGTGATGTACCTGCAGTTTTGGTTCACTGCAGACCTGCACAAACAGAAATGGCAGTTGTATCCCAGAGGTCCTCTGTAGGTGAGAAGGGCAAGCAAGGAACTGGAGGTACCTGAGTGGAGTGGGCAAGACTGGGCAGGGAGGGCTCCTGTGCCAGGCAGGGTCACTGCAGATCTTCAGCACCAGACGTGTGCACGGGGCCATTTAGCTAGGTGGTGGTGAGGAGCTGGAGCAGTGGCACAGCTGGGGACAGGACTCGGTTTACAGTCACAAGTGGGCTAAGGTGGCAGTGGGGAGCTGCCCAGGGCGGAGGGCAGAGCAGAGGGCACTGGGACCAGGGAGGTATCGTGACAGATAGGGCTGGAGAGGCCAGCGAGCCTGTGCCAAGGGCGGTGTGGCGTTGCTCGGGGAGGGTGGCCCTGGCCCAAGGGCGCTGTCAAGTGTCCAGCTCTGCTGTGCTGAGAGCATGGCTCTGCTGGCTGCAGGTTCCAGGATGCTGGGCACTCCTCAGGTCTGTGACTCTGTGACTCTCTGCTCAAGTTCTGTGGCTCTGTGACTCTAAATTATCTGCCAGCCAAGCATATTTATAGTCTTGGGAGGTCACAACTTGCCCTCAGCACCCCCTGAGCCTCCTCTAAACCCTTGACTGATTTGCTGGGAAAAATTCTCTTTGGTGGGGCCTTATTGCTTGGATTCAATCCCAGCTCTTCACAAAGTGTGCACAGAAGGGCTAGGGAATGCACACACTTTAAATCACAGCCTGGGCTTGCTGCCGCTGATGGCGGCGCATGGGTCTCAGCTGGGAGGCCACGACTTCTGCTGTGATTTACAAAGCAGTTAGAGTGAAACCTCTGTGATAAATATTGGAGCATAATAATAGATAATTCCATCCTTGGCACAATGGCTGATTGGCAAAAGGGTGTGAAAAACCTGGACACAAGGAACTGGCAGACTCAGCGTTTGGTTTCTGGCTCAGTTCTGTGTCGTGGTGGGCAGCTGGGTGCTGAGTATCTCAGTGAGGACCATAAATCTGGAACATGAACATAGGAAGGAACTTCTTCGGTGTGAGGGTGCTGGAGCCCTGGAGCAGGCTGCCTAGAGAGGTGGTGGAGTTTCCTCTGGAGACTTTCAAGGTCCCCCTGGATGTGTTCCTGTGTGACCTGCCCTGGGTGATCCTGCTGTGGTAGCAGAAGTGGACTCGATGATCCTCAGAGGTCCCTTCCAATCCCTACTATTCTGTGACCACCCCAGGTGAGCACTCAGGATGCTGCTGTTGTGCAGTAGTCTTACTACTACTAAGTAAATGGCACTCTGGAGCAGCCAGTGGTTTCCAAACTCTTGAGAATCCAGGCTTTTCTGGCCAGGAGAGCTTCAGGAGAGGGTCTCCCTCTTCATTGATTCAACCAGTCAGGAAAGGATGTGCTGAGCTGCCATGGTTTGTGCTGGCCCACTCACTCACCACTCTGGTCTCTTCTGGATGACAGCAGGTCCTGTGCACCTCAAGGATGAACCAGCACCCTCAGCTCAGCCCACCTCCTCTCTTTTAGTCTGACTTCAGCTGTCAAGTCACATCTGCTTACTGCTGCTCCTAATCACATTTACACTCTAGAAATCCATATTACCTCACTGGCTTCACCCCACCACCATGGGGTTGCAGCACCCAGACCAGGACCTCCCTGCTCACCACCAAGTTTGGCACAGGTGCACCTCACACTCTCAGCAGAGTTGGGTTTCCTTCATTCTTCCAGCTGTGCTCACATCTACACAGCTGGAAGCACAGTGATGTTCCTCATCCCTTTTGTGGCACTGTGTGAGTGGCCATCCTGGAGCAAACTCTTGGGGGTGAGTAGAAAGAGGGAAGAAAAAAAATAACAAACTGTGAAAGTGATGGTGAAATACTGCTCTCCTGTTTCCTCTAAACCAAGAAAATGTCAAGGAAAAGCCTTCATCCAGATTTCTCCAGTAGCTTTCATTGAAAAATGTTTCCTCAGAGAAATTTTGGGTCATTCTGTGACTGAGTGAGTCTGGTCATGACTGTGAGACTGCTACTCCAGCATTTTGTTATTTAAAGGTTTTTTGGGTGAAAACCACTCAAGAGAAAATCTCTTTGGTACTAAAACCAAATGGGCATACTCCAAGGTAATTGGGCTGGCCTGGAAAGAAACAAAATCTGCTTGGTTGATAATTCTGAGTTATGCGACAACGACTGTGCCAGGTGAGGGTGACCAAAGAGGCATGGTGGTGGCCACCAGTGCCAGGGTGAGTAGGAGGGACAGGCAGGGAGCACCTCCCAGCCATGGTACAAACAGCCTTCCTCATCCTCCTCATCACTTCCATCCACTTTGGCACTTACTTAGATGTGGAAATGGTGGAGCACTGCTGGCACCTCAGAGGGCAATTATCTGAGGGCATCCTTGGGGGCATAGAGCTCTGTGTGCTCACATTGCCAAAGAATGGTTTGGGTTGGAAGAGACCTTAAAGCTCATCCAGCTCTAGCCTCCTGCCACGGGCAGGGACACCTTCACCAGCCCAGGCTGCTCAAGGCCTCATCCAGCCTGGCCTTGAACACCTCCAGGCAGGGGGCATCCACAGCCTCCCTGGGCAGCCTGTGCCAGTGTCTCACCACCCTCACTGTCAAGAATTTCTTCCTCATCTCCAGTCTCAATCTCCCCTCTTCCAGCTCAAAGCTGTTGCTCCTCATGCTGTCACTCCAAACTCCAGTATCCCTCTCCAGTCTCCACTGGAAGAGCTGATCCCCTGCCTAGCTGGACCTTGCAGGACTGAAGTTCATGATCGGTGTGGCTGTAGGGCCAGGTCAGCCAGGGCCTGAGACCCCAACTCCACCTTTTGGTCCTTTTTTAGAAAAAAAACACAAAGGTTTTTCTTTTGGTTTTGCCTGGTTTTCAGTTTTTCCTCCCTTCTCTTTCCCCCTGAGGAGAGGTGAGGTACCGCACCCTCGTTGTTAAGAAGCGATGCCACGGCCCAAACCCCACCAAGCCGTAGGGCAGCTGTGCCCAGCAAGTCCTGCCGGGATGGACTTGCAGCCTGCGCTCCCCCATGTCACCTCCTTCCTCCCGAGAAACACCAACAGTTTGGTGCCGGCTCTGACCAGGCTGCCACATCTCTCACCTCCCCATCAAACGTGCGGCACGGAGAAAGGTTAAATTCAGGTCAGCCCTCCCGGGTCTCGCACCGCTGGGAGCAGCCCCCGGAGAGCCGCGGGGATCCCGAGCCGGCGCTGCCGAGGCTCCGGCGCTCGCAGTCAAGGTGAGAAGAGCGGCGGGCGCGGATGGGTTCACAGCTCCATACTTCCTGCACCTCGGCCCCTCCAAACAAACAGAGCTGCGGAGGGCTGGGGGCCAGGGCTGCATTGTAAACAGATGTGCCTTTGAAGAGTGACAATGGAATAAATCAGCGGGTCCTTGAGAGCACACCTGATAACAGCCTTAGCACAGGGGAGGGGTGTGAGGATCACCCAGGTTCGTGGAATCATGGAATTGTTTTGGTTGGAAGAAACCTTTCAGATCATCCAACTCACCCATTAACCCAGCACTGCCAGGGCACCACCAAACCATCACCCTCAGCCACATCTCCACAGCTCTGAAATCCTTCTAGGGACAGACACTCCACCACTGCCCTGGGCAGCCTGCTAGAGGACCTGTTCCAGCATCTTCCCACCCTCACTGTCAAGAATTTCTTCCTCATCTTCAGTCTCAGCCTCCCCTCTCCCAGCTCAGAGCCATTGTCCCTCATCCTGTCACTCCCGGATCTTGTCAAAAGTCCCTCCCCAGCTCTCCTGGAGCCCCTTAGGTGCCGGAAGGCTGCTCTAAGGTCTCCCTGGAGCCTTCTCTTCTCCAGGCTGAACAGTCCCAACTCTCCCAGCCTGTCCCCCCAGGGAAGGTGCTCCAGCCCTGCAATCATCTTTGTGGCCACCTCTGGACTTCCTAAAGAGAAGGGCCACAAAGCTGATGACCAAGCTGATCCAGGACTTGGAGATCCATCCAAGGATTCCCTGCAAAGCATGGGTTGGGATGACAGCAAGCACCCAAGCTCCATCACAGAGGTTAAGTGGTCCTTAGGGAAGCCCCTCTGGCTGTCTGCCACGTCAGGACTGAGGGCAACAGGTTTTAACATCTAGGGTACTGGGGAGGAAAGGGAGCTCCTCCTTGTAACCAACAGGGCAAGTATGAATGAGGAACCTCAGAGAGAGGAGAGCAAGACCTTGCTGTGCCTAGAGAAACTTACCTGCTCTGAGAGCAGGTGGAATAAATGTGTCAGACTTCAGAGATGAGTTTTGTTTATTAGCAGACCCTTAGGGAGCTGAGTCATGCAGCAGCAGGAGGGAGGTCCTCTCAGCAGCCACCTTCACCGTGTCTCTGCTAGCCACCCGCATTTCTTGCAGCCATTTACTGCAGAATCTTGCAGGCTTGACAAACCTTCATGATTACAGCAATGACCTGAAAAAACACCAAATCATGTTGGTAGGGAATTCTGCAGACTCAGAGCTCCTGAGCTGGCACATCTCAGGAAGATTTTGTGCCCGTGAGCATGTGGCATTGTTGTGATCCTGGCATGAGAATACTCAGCACAGAACATAGAATCATAGAAGTGTTGAGGTGGGAAGAGACCTGTGAGAGCATCATCATCCTCTGCAGGTTACTGTGATCAGGGGGAAGTGCAATTCATGTACTTTGTGAAACCCTTCACAGGGGCTTGGGGTTGCTCCTGAAGGAAGCATGAATGGAATCATAGAACTGTGGAATCATAGAACCATTTTGGTCAGAGAAGATCTTTAAGATTATCAGGTCCAACCATTGTCTTAACTGAAGCTGGCAGCTGGTGCTAGCCCATGTGCTGCAGCATCACATCTCTGCATCTTTAAAACCTCTTCAGGGATGGGGATTCAACCACCTCCCCGGGCAGCCTGTGCCAGTCTTTGAGAACTCTTTTCAGTGAAGAGTTTCTTCTAATGTCCAACCTAAGCCTCCTCTGGCTACATGAGGGATTCTCCATTGGAAATAAAGGCAAACAGCTCCCAGCCCTTGTGTGGAGTTGGAGGTGTCAGCTTCCACCCTCAGAGCCAGCTTCACCTGTGGATAGGAAGGGATGAGAGCAGAGGAGGACCTGGCTGCCATGGAGCTTCAGCACCCGGTGAGGCATGAGTGTCACAGTAACAGGTTCTGAAGGGCCATCAGCAAGGGGAGGAGCAGGTGATGTCTCCTGATTAGCTGCTTCGGGTTTGTAGCATCACGTGTGCGTGTTCCTGGGAGCAGCTGACGTGAGAGGCTGTAAGGTGAGATGTTCACAGCCTGCTGCTGGGCATCCAGAAAATAACCCTGCAAGTACTGGATGGAAAACAGACCAGTGCAGCCTGGGGCACAGTAAAGCCAGAGCAGCCTTCCATGTCACATTTTTGTCTCTCTGGAATGACAAAGCCACCGTGGGGCCAAGTTTCCAGGGCAGGTGGTACCCTGTGGAGTGAGGTGGCCCTTCTGGAGCTGCCAGACTCCAGAGCCTCACCCAGCCTTCTGCAGCAGCCCTTGGGAAGTCAACAGAGATGGGATCTGGAGGGGTTTTTGTCTCTATCCCCAGTCAACACAGTAAGGGAACTGAGAAGTGATGGAGTCTGAAGGATGCAGTGCACATGGGAGTTGCTCTGGAGATGAGGTTGTGCCCATCTCTGGGTGACCCTTGAGGAGATGCTCTCCACCCAGTGCCCTCTCCTGCTGCCTCACCAACACGGTGGCTCTGGCAAGGGCCTGCAGTCCCAGCTGGAATAGGAGTGACAATGGTGCTGGGGAATGGTTTTCTTTAGGACAGTACAGGTCTTTTAAATGAACTTCTGAGGATGGAGATCCTTGGTGATGTTGGTGTGTGGCTCTGCCCTGCATGAAGGGCTTGTCCTGGAGGACAGCAGGGCATAACTTGTGGGGATGGAGCTCTACCCCTGGCTCAAACTAGTGACCTTTCATATTCTGGAACAAAATTATCTGCTTCCATTTCATCTTGAAAAGTATGTCTTGAGGATTGGCACTATGCATGCCATACCTTATAGTGCATGGGTACAGCCAAACCCAGAATCACTTCCTGTGCAAAGGGAAGGCATCAGGAGTGAAAATGTGCAGTTTTTTTTATAAAACATGATGCTTGACCATGTCTGTTTGCTGCAGTGCTCCTGCTTCACACCAGGGCAGTGGTGACTCCACAGAAGTGAGCTGCTCAGTTAGTAGCTGAGGGGGTTGCAGCAGCACAATGCTAACAAGCCCTTCCAGGAGTGTGGCAGGGACCTCTTTAACTGCTCAATGCTTGCAGGGAAGGGTTGGGAGAGAACTTGAAGCCATGGACCCTCACATAATGTCCACCTTTACATGGTCCAGGTGAGCAAAATGTCCTGCCAAGATGCAGGCACCAAGTGGCCAAGAACTTCATTGGGTTCAGACTGCAGGAACCTATCTGCCTCCATTTGTGAGGGTGTGAGAGCATGGGGAGAATGAAGAGCATGCTGGCCAGGGCCTCCATGTCCTCACACACACCTTAAAATAGAAGCCTATATAAATACGTGTGACCTAGGGTGTTGCATAGCAATGGGTTCCCGTTACTGACTGTATTTAGCAGATTGGTCAGAGGTCAGGACTGAGCAGATAGGCACACCAGGAGCTCTGGAACTGAGGGCAGGTTGTGGTGCTGCAGTACCTGATCCAGATGACGCTGTTTGGTCACCTCCAACCCAGATCTGCTCCCGTGTCTGCAGCAGGCAGGCAGGGAAAGGGCTGCTTTATCCCCATGGTTTATAGGGAAGTCCCATTTGGTTTGATTCCAGGCATGACGCTGATGTCAGATACCAAAAGCTGACATTCTGCTTATGACCACAAAACCCCTCTGATTTTGGGTACCCCTTCTCCAGCTGCTTGCCAAGGGCTGGAAAAGCAGCAGCCCTTTTGCTGTCCACCTGTGTTCAGCAGAGGAAAACCTGTGTGGCTACTCCTTGCTAGGCAGGAAGTTGTGCTCCTGTTGGGCACAAAGGTGCTCTTTACCCTCCAAAAATGAGAAAAACAAAAGATTTGCCTCAAGTCCAGCAGGTTGGTGACAGGAGCAGAGGGAAAAGATCTGGACCCCTCTTCCCTCCAGCACCACCGCCAGAGACTCTGCTTTGCACAGGGCGGCGTCGATGCACTGCGATGGGCGGACGAGATCGACTCCGACGCCCAGGGAAGTTCAGCCACTGTGAAATTAGTAAATTACACAGGCCCACAGAACTTAGCAAAACAATATAATCCTGGGGGGACTGAAATAATTAATTTGCTAATCAACTACACTTTGGTTTTTCTTTTTCTTTTTTTTTTTTAATTTGCAACTAGCACTCTGGTTTGTTTCCCACATTTCAGCCACCTTTAGAAGAGTGAAATTTTGGGCAGCAAACACAGAGAGGCCCAGGGGCCTGCAGGGCACCTTGGTGACTCCAGCAAGAGAGGGAGTCTTGCTGTGCTCCAGATGCAGCCCTCCATCACCTTGTGAGGGAAGAACCGGGAGCTGCAGGGCTCCTGCAGATGTTTTGTGCTGGTTTGTCCTCCCGGTCTCACTGTGCCGTTGTTTTCTTTAAATCATTGTGGATGCTGAGGTTGTCAGACGAGACAATTAGCATGGGGAAGGGGGAAAGTATTACCATCCATTATTTGCCATAACATGAATTTAAGCCCAGGAAGTCCAATGATAAAATATGTGATGAAAAGTGGTGGTGGCGGTGGGAGTGCCTCAATGAGTAATAGCCTTGGGCTTCTGAGCCTTGAACTTAACACGCTAAGTAAATCCCCAAGGTCAAAAAAAGTAGGAAAATTGTTGCAGCTTGGGGAGATATATTTTAAACTTTGCAAAAGGTCCTTTGCAAAATCCACTGTGAGGTTGCAGGAGAGAGGCAGCTGTGGAGAGGCTATGGAGACAATTGCAGTGCTTAGAGTGGGGGCTGGTGGCTTGGGTTTGTTTCTTTCTGGAGTGAATAATATCAAATAAGGTGAGGAGTGTGCTGAAGTGGAGTGATGAGTGAGCAGAGACAAGGCTGGATGAGCCGGAGATGCTTCGTGTTGCTGGGAGTGAGAGCTCAGCACGGAGGAGCGCGATGGGAACCGGCAGTGTAAAAACCCCCAGCCCAAAACAATGGAGCTAAAGGAGGGCTGGGGGGGGGTGGGGTGTCCCCGCTCTCTGCTCTGCCACGCTTCCAAGTCTTCCCCTTTAAAAGTCTTTCTCCCTTCCGAGCTGGCCATGCGGCTGAATTTATGGAGAGAGATGTTTTAGCAGAAATCCCCCCGAGTCTCCCATCAGCCCTAAATCCCCAGCCTGCTCTCCCTGGGAGACCTCATGACACAGAGCATGCCAAAACAGCTTCGTTTTGCCTATGCATTAGCAATCTATTTTACCTTTTTGACATCTCTCACACATAAAACCGTAAGAGAGAAATAAAATATCTGTCTCTGGGCGAAAATAAAGCTTTGCCTCCCTCCTGATCTATAGGATATAAAATAAAGCCATGGCTTTGATAGTGGCTTTTCCTTCTACTGGAGTTGCTTTTGCACACACGGAGACAATGAAGATGGATGACCCGGGATCGCTGCATCCTCCTGGGGTTTGTTTCACCCTCTTTTTTTATCGTCTCCCCCCAGCCCCCACCCCACCTCCACTCCCTCTTTACTTTTTTTTTTTTCCCTTTCCTCTTTTTCTCCTCTTTTTTTTTCCCTTTTTTTTTTTTCCCTTTCCTCTTTTACTCGTCTTTTATCTGCCCTTTTCTCTCTTTAACAACGTGAAGAATCCCCTTCAGCTCTCACACAACCGGGTTCTCTTTACCTCAGTCAGTTCCCCACCTCGGGACCGGGCTCAGATACACCACCACCACTCCCAGCCTTTTTCTCATCTCCACCGGCATCTCTCAGTCAAAGCCAGAGAACCACAGCTCGGATCTGTAATTATTTATTAGCTATATTTCCCATCAACAGTGCATGAGGTTGGAGTGTAAGGGACAACGTTTAGCAACGTGGAGAGATAATCAAGGAGGAGTGGGACAAGGGGGAACGACAGCAACAACAGCAGGGTACAGAAATTAGAGATGGATGGATCCTGTCCAGCACCGGTGTTGTTTCATGGAGATATTCTCCAGGCTTCATTGCATCTAAACTCCGGTATCTGTTGAGTGCGTTAGTTAAGTATATATTTGATCAAGCGAAGATGTTCTTCCTGAGGAGGAAAAGTTTTAGGGAGGTGGACATCCCATCCTCTCCGCCGATGTACCCACCAGCGCTGCCCGGGACGGCAGGGGATCCTCTGATCCGCTCCGGCGCTCCCGCTCCGGGAGCCCCAGGGCGGATCGGAGCATCCCCCACCGTCCCAGGCGGCGTTTTCTCGGGATGCAGAGGGGTCAAAGAGGGATTTTAGCGCTGCCTTTTTCGCCCCATCAGAGCACGGAGAAGCCCGGTAGCATCCTTGATCTCAGTTGCGGTCGTTGAGAAGGAAGGGGATAGAGGGGATTCGAATTACATTGAAAATACGCAAACCTTAGTGCAGAAACGGCAGGGAAAGTGTCTGTGCCAGGGCAGGAAGAAAGTTTTTTGCTTTTTTGGGAAGATGATCGGGATGAGGGGTATGTTCCCATTGTGGGGTGAGGGGGCTGCGATGTTTCTACACCACTGGTGCCCGGTAAAGGAGACAAAAATCCCATTACCGAGCGCAGCAGTGTAGAATAAAACGGCTGATGATAAACTGGGTGATGTTTAACTAAAAGAGACGGGAACGACACCAATAAAATGCAAATTCAAACTCTCCTGGAAAGGGACTTCCCTCCACCCACTCACCAGCACCCCTTTTATCTATCAGAGGTAAAATTAGTTTGAGGTCTTTAAATTATTACTATTTAAATTTCTTTTTACCCTTCTAATTTTTTGTTTGATTGTGTTTTACCCTTTTTATTTCCCTTTACTGTTTTAATTTCTCTCTTTTTCGGCACCGGCTCTGAAACTCCCCGGCCCTCCTTTTCCCCAGCGTTCCTCTCTCCTCGGGGGCTGGGAACCGGGAACGGACCTTCTTGAATACAACGAAACTCTCCCCAAAAATAGCTCCAACCCAGAGCCAGTGCCCTGCGGGTGAGGCCGCGGCAGTCCAAGTACTGCGATGCTGGTCATTCCCATGGCAGGGGGTCAGGAGGACTTTTTCCCCCCTCCCCTCAAGCTCCATGGATTCCCTTGACCCGTGGGTGCCCCATGTCGGGACACGCCGGTCCCGCGAGGCAGAGGCGGATCGAGGGAGTCGGATTATAGAGAATTCTTCTGTTCGGAGTGTGCTCGTATCAGCGCGTCGGTGTCCATGGGGAGGGGAGAGGGAGGAGAGGTGGACTTAGGGCACGCCACGGTCCCCACCACCTGGGGTGCAGTCCCCCATTGTCCTTCTGAGCGGAGTTTGGGGGAATTTGCGTGTGGTGGGGCAGGCAGGGAGCCTCCCGTTAAATCAGCGATGGACCCCGGGCCGAGGTGCTCCGCTCCCTCTCCGTAGACCTGGCGATGGGGGAGAGGGGACACAGCGGTCCCGTCCCCACGGAATCTAGCAGGGGGGGGCGGGGGTGGGGCAGGAGACAACCTCCTGGGGAAAAAAAAAAAAAAAAAACCAACAAAAACCCACCAAAAAAAAACCCCAAACCAACCCAAAGCGCTGTGAAAAACTGTTGCTTGCTGGACATAAGATGCTCATCTCCTTCCCCTCATTCATCCCCAGCACCACATGTCACTTGGGGGCCCACAGTCAAAGGGAAGCTGTCCCCTGACGGCAGCTCACAGCTGTCACCTTCCCGGGCGGCGGACGGGGCCGTCCGCACCGCCCCGGTCCCTCCGCTCCGCATGAGAAGCGGCCCATATGCGGGGGGACCGGGCAGGGGGGTAGAGGGGGATGGAGGAGGGGGGTGCCTGGGGCTCTATTGATCCCCACAACCGGCGGCCAAGCAGACCAACAGCTGGGCAGGAGGGGCAGGGACTCAGAGAGCCCCGCGCGTCCCCGACGGGGCCGTAATGGCCGGCTTGGAGAGAAAGGGAGACTTCGGGAGCGAGGTGGGGAGCAAATCGAGGTCGCAGCCCCGACACTTTTAAACACTCGCAGGAGCACCGAGGGACAACCTCACGAACTGCCCCGCAGGCTCCTCACCCCCTGCCAGCCCCATCCTCCACCAACGACGGGCAGGGCATGGAACACCGGAGCGGGTTTCCTGAGTTTTTCCTTTTTGGTTTACAACTTTTAACTCACTGACTCGCTTTCTGTTTGGTTTTGGTTTATTTGGGTTTTATTTGGTTGTTTGTTGTTGGGGGGGTTGGTGGAGGGGTTGGTGGTTGTTTTGGTTTTTTGTTTGTTTTGGGTTTTTTTGGTGATTCAGAAGGAGGAGGAAAACAGACGAGAGAGAAGTGTGGAGGGTGCGTGAGGGCGCGGGATGTGGGCCAGTTGGAATTCTCAATTCTCCTTCAGTCAGTCGGGGAAGGTGGGAGCGAAGGCTCCGCCGTGAAGGGGCCGGGGGAGTCCCAGGGCTCTGCCCGCATCTACCGGGAGGTGCCGCTCCGGCAGCTCCCTCCGGGCGGCAAAGAGAAATCACATCCCTCTAACCGTCCCGGTACCTACCGACTCCCTGGAAGGCAAAGGCAAATCGTTTTTTATTTGCTGCCCCCCCCAAAAAAGAATATCACAGAAGTGCATCACTGGCAGTTGGAGTCTGTCGGCCCCGGACGGGTGCTGCGAGCGCCGATAACGGAATCACTACGGAGTTAATGGCGTTCTCCCTCTGCTCACTATGGGCGGGCAGCCCCGGGACCCGCCGCCCCCTCCCCACAGACGCAGCTTCACCTGAACCCCTCTAGGGGCCCGAGCTCGGCCTTTCCGGACCTTTTCTCCTGGGAAAGGTAAGCCGTCGGCGATGCACTCCCCACCCTCATGTGCCACCGTTAGTAACGGGAAGAAACCTCTGTTCGACTGGGAGGTCGCTGGACGCCCCACCGCTTCCCAGCGGTGCCGCGCTTCGGGTAGCAGAGACCAAGGCGTTCCTGTAACGGATTCTCCACCCTATGGGGCTGCTCCCAGACCCCGACGAACGACCCCGTTACCAAGTTCACCAACATTACACCCGACACAACCTACCCGCTGCACCGGCCCGGGCTGGGGGACGGTGAGTCCGTCGGTCCATTCATGCGGCGCAGCGGGCCGTCTGTCGGTCGGTCTGTCAGTCGGTCTGTCGGTGCAGTGCCGGCCTGATCCAATCTGTCTATCAGTCGGCCGGTCTGTCCGTCGGTTTGTCCGTACTCTGTGGGGCTAGTGCAGTCTGTCCGTCGGTTTGTCCATCGGTCTGTCGGTGTTCTGCGGGCCGTTTCGGTCTGTCCGTAGGTCGGTCTGTCAGTTTGCCAGTCTGTTGGTGCAAGTGCGAGCTGTGTGCGGTCTGTTGGTCGGTCTATCCGTCGTCGGTGAGTCTGTCGGTTCACTGCGGGCCCGTGTCTGTCGGTCGGTCCGTCGGTCGGTCCGTTCGTGGCGGGTGCGGAGCGGCGGCGCCCCGGCGGCTCTATAAAGGGGCGCGGACGCCCCGTCCGGTGCTCGGCGGTCG
>WBNM01021184.1:5647-22011 GCA_013399055.1 Ramphastos sulfuratus
GGGGGTGGGTTGGGATGGATGGGAATGGAATAGGGTGGGCGCAGTGGGATAGGATGGATTTGGGATGGATAGGAATGAGATAGATGGGGTGGGATAGGATGGCTGGAGATGTGATGTGTAGGAATAGGATGGATGGGATGGATGGGATGGATGAGGTGGGATGGGATGGATGTGGGGTAGGGATGGAAGAAGAGGGGAGGGTGGGATGGGATTGAATGGGTGCAGTGGGGTAGGATACAGGATTGGGATGTTGGATGAGGATGTGGGATAGGGCTGGGAGAAGAGGATGTGGGATAGGGCTGGGAGAAGAGGAGGTGGGATGACAAAGATGGGATCAGGGATGGACTGGGAGAGGGTGCAGGAATGGACTGGAATGAGGTGGGATGGGGTCGGATGGAGATGGGATAAGGTGGGATTGAGGTCCCTGGTGACAATGACCCCCCTCAGGTGATGACCAAACGCAACGACTTGGTGGTGGCACCTGCTGGCATCACCCTGAAAGAGGCCAACGAGATCCTGCAGCGCAGCAAGAAGGGTACAGGGAGACACCAGCTGTGGGGTCACCTTCTGCCACCACCCTGGGATCACCTCTGGGTTACCTCATCCCTTGGGGTCGCCTCCATGCCTTCACCTCATCACTGGGGTCATCTCCATGTCACCTCTGTCCTCCAAGGCCCACCTCCCTTCATCCCCATCCCTTGGTGTCCCCCCTCCATCCCTTGGTGTTCCTTCGTCCCTTTATGTCCCCGCCATCCCTTCATATTCCCCTGGACATTCTTCCCCATCCCTTGACCTCCTCTGTCTTGACCTCCCCCACCCCTTGACAGTCTCCATACCTTGACCTCCTCCAACCCTCAGACTCCTCCATCCCTCAATGATTTCCACCCCTCGACCTTCCCCATTTGACATTCCTCCTCCCACCCCTCGCCATGTGCCCGCCTGCAGGCAAGCTGCCCATCGTGAACTCCAGCGACGAGCTGGTGGCCATCATCGCCCGCACGGACCTGAAGAAGAACCGGGAGCACCCTCTGGCCTCCAAGGACGGGCGGAAGCAGCTGCTGTGCGGCGCCGCCATCGGCACCCGCGAGGACGACAAGTACCGCCTGGACCTGCTGGTGCAGGCCAGCGTCGACCTGGTCGTGCTGGTTCGTACCGCTTCGCGCTGCGGCCGCAAGGGGGAGCCCCTCCTGCCGGCATAGTGGTGGCGGCGGTGCCTCGGCAGGGGGCACCCTAACCCTTCCCGGGGTTCCCTCTCTGCCTTCCCTTTGCCCTCCTCGGTGCTCTCCCAGGACCTTCCCCAGGGGCTCCCAGTTCCCTACCACTACCCTCCNTTCCCTCGCAATATCCCCAAGTGCCCCCTTTATTCCCTCCCATGTTCCCAAGTACCCTCCCAGTACTCCTCACCCAGTGCCCTTTCCATGTCCTCCGGTACCCTCCCATATCCGCTCTATGCCTCCCCAATACCCACAGTTCTTTCCCAGTGCTCTCCCAGTTTCCTCCCATTTTCCCTCTGTGGCCTCCCAGTGCCCTTCCATTCCTTCCCAGTGCCCTCCCAATGTTTTCCAGTGCCCACCCATTCCCCCCCAGCACCTCTTGGTGACATCCCATTCCACCCTAATGCCTCCCAGTGCCACTCTGTCCCCTCCCAATGCCCTCAATTCCCTTCCAGTGCCCTCCTGGTGCTCCCAGTACTCTCCCAGTGTCCTTCCAGTGCCTCCCAGTGCACTTCTATTCCCTTCCAATGCCTACCACTGTCCCTCTGTGCCCTCCCAATGCCCTCAGTTCTCTCCCAGTACTCACCTAGTGCCCTCCCATTCCCTCCTAGTGCCATTCCATTTCCTCCCAATGCCTACCAATGCCCCTCCGTGCCCACTCAATGCACCCAATACTCCCCCAGTGCCATCCCATTCCCTCCCAATGCCCTTCTTTCCGTTTCCTCCCGATGCCTACCACTGCCCCTTTTGTGCCCTCCCACTGATCTCAGTTGTCTCCCAGTGTGCCCCCGCATCACGTTCCCACCCCCATGCCCCCCAGGACTCTTCACAGGGGAACTCCATCTACCAGATCAGCATGATCCAGTACATCAAGCACAAGTACCCTGAGCTGCAGGTCATCGGTGGCAACGGTGAACTGGGAGCACTGGGAGGCACTGGGAGAGCATTGGGGTCGGGGGGAGGGGGTTGGGAGGGAAATGGGGGGCGCNTTACTGGGAGGGCATAATGGGGAGGGTGGTGGTGAACTGGGGGTTGCTGGGAGGGCATAATGGGGGAGGATTGGAAGGGTACTGGTGACCTGGGAGTTACTGGGAGGACATAAAGCAGGGAGGGTGGGGATGGAAATGAGGGGACTGGGAGGGAAATAGGGGAGATTGGGAGGGCACTGATGAACTGGGGGTTACTGGTAGGGCGTAAAGGGGAGGATGGGGAGGGAAATGGTGGGGATTGGGAAGGCACTGGTGACCTGGGAGTTAGTGGGAGGGCATAATGGTGGGGATTGGGAGTGAAATAGGGGCGCTAGGAGGGAAATGGGGGGAATTGGGAAGGAACTAGTGAAGTGGGGAGCAGTGAGAGGGAACTGGGAGGACCTGGAAAGGATGAAAGGGCACTGGAGGGCATTGGAAGGGAACTGGAAGGCACTGGGAAAGTATAATGGGGCACTGGGAGGTGAATATGAGGGGTCGGGAGGGAAATGGGGACAGTGGAAGGGACTGGGAGAGAACTAGGGAATTGGAGGGCACTGGGAGGGAGGTGGGAGGCACTGGGAGTGAGACGGGGGCACTGGAAAGGCATAGAGGGGAAATGGGAGGACACAGGACACAAGGAGGGAACTGGGGCACACTGGGAGAGTGCTGGGAGGGCATAAAGGGGGCACTTGGAGCAGGTGGGAAAGAAATGGGGACAATGGAGGGAAGTGGGGGACACTGAAAGGGCACCTGGGGCTACTGGGACGGCATAGAAGGGAAACTGAGGAAGCACCGGGGGGAAACTGGGAAGAACTGGAATCTGATGGGTGCCACCAACCCCGTTCTAGTTGTCACCGCTGCCCAGGCCAAGAACTTGATCGACGCTGGGGTGGATGCCCTGAGGGTGGGCATGGGCTGTGGTTCCATCTGCATCACCCAGGAGGGTGGGTGCCACCTCCCCAGCGCCACCTCAGTGTCACCCACTGTCACCTAACCCCACCACTGGGCCCCAACTGGGAAGGGATTTGGGGCGGTGGGGACACAAAGTGAGTGGGCATGGGCTGTGGTGCCATCTGTGCCACCCAGCAGGGTGAGTGCCACCTTCTCAGTGTCACCCCAGTGTCATCTAACCCCACCACTGGGTCCCAAATGGGGAAGAAGTTGGGGGGAGAGGGGGGCAAAGTGGGTGGGTGTCCCCCTCCGTGTCCCACTCAGTGTCCCCAGTGCTCTGTCCCCTCTGGGGTGACTTTGGGGTCCAGAGGAACTGGATGTCCCCATGGTGGTCCACTCCATGTCTCCCCACTATCCCTTCAGTGTCCCTTTAGTGTCCCCAGTGCTCTATGCCCCTTTGGGGTGGCTTTGGGGGAGTTTGGTGTCCCCCTCAGTGTCGTCTCCATGTCCTCCTGTGTCACTTCCTTGTTGCCTCCACATCCCTGTGTCCCAAATGCTCTCTGTCCCCTCTGAGGTGACTTTAGGGGTACATTGTCCCCTCAGTGTCCCCTCTGTGTGTCCCACTGATGTCCCCCCAGTGCCCCCAATGCTCTGTGGCCCCTCTGAAGTGAGGTACAGAGGAGTTGGGTGTCCTCAGTGTCCCCACCATGTCCTCCTGTGTCCCCTTTATGTCCCCTCCCTGTCTCTCAGTGTCCTCCCAGTGTCCCCAATGCTCTGTGTCTCCTCCGAGGTGGCTTTAGGGGCACAGAGCACCAGCCCGTCCATGTTGACCCCCACCCAGGGTGACTTTTAGGGGGATGCCAGGTGCTGGGGTTGGCACCAGTGTGGGTGGGAGGTTGGTGGCAGAGGTGGTGACACCAGTGTCCCTTCAGTGATGGCATGTGGGAGGCCACAGGGGACAGCTGTCTACAAGGTGGCAGAGTATGCCAGACGCTTTGGGGTGCCCGTCATCGCTGATGGTGGCATCCGCACCGTGGGGCACGTGGTGAAGGCCTTGGCACTGGGAGCATCCACTGGTGAGTGTGGGGTGGGCATCAAGGGAGCACCCAGGAGCTATGGCTGGCACCCATAGAGGTGACAAAGCTGACATCAGATGGTAGACTTGCTAATGCCAAGATGGCATCTACCTGACGCCGTCACTGGTGGCACCCTGCCACCAATCAGCCCCTGTAGTGAAGACCACCCTGGCACCACTCGGTATCCCTGGAAACGGCCATCCCGGCACACTTGACACCCATAGTGGTTCCCATTCTGTCACCACCCTGACACCCACACTGCTGCCAGCCCCATCACCTGGCAGCCATGAGGGTGACCATCCCATCACCAGCTGGCACCCCAACTGGTGCTGACCTTGACACCAATATCCACAGTGGTGCCCAACCTGGCACCAGGTGGCATCCATGAAGATGGCCAGTGTGTTACCAGCTGTCATCCATAGCAGTGCCCACTCTGGCACCAAGCAGCACCCACGAGGCTGAGGGTGGGGAATGTGTCACCACCTGGCACCCATAGTGGTGGTGCCCCACAATCACCTCCTCTCTTTCTCCACCCTGACACCTTCACAGCTCCCTCTTTGGGCTCTTATCTTTGTACCCACTTTGATGCCTACTCCGAGGGGGAAAGGGGTGGTGGTGGGGGGTGCCCCCCTAATTTCTGTGCCCCCCCCCCCCCAGTGATGATGGGGTCCCTGCTGGCTGCCACCACGGAAGCTCCTGGGGAGTTTTTCTTCTCGGAGGGGGTTCGGCTCAAGCAGTACAGGGGCATGGGGTCCCTGGATGCCATGGAGAAAAGCAGCAGCAGCCAAAAACGTTACTTCAGGTACCACTTTGGGGGGGCCCAATATCCAACTCCCCTCCCCCCCCCTCCCCCAGAGTCATTATGTCCCCCCCAAGTCAAGGTGACAAGGAGAAGATGGCTCAAAGGGTGGTGGGCGCCATCCAGGAGGAGGGATTCAACCATAAATGAATCACTAGGAGGGATTCTTGGGGGGATTTAGGGAGGTTTTGGGGAGTCTGGGGGGGTTCTTTAATATCCAACCCCCCCCCCCCACCAGAGTCATTGTGTCTCCCCCAAGTCAAGGTGACAAGAAGGTGGTGACTCAAGGGGTGGTGGGATCCATCCAGGTTAAGGGGTTCAGCCATATCCATCACTAGGAGGCGTGTTGGGGAGGTTCTAGATGGTTCTTGGTGGGTTCTAGGTAGTCCTGGGGGAGTGGTCATGACTTTGGTGTCCCCCCACGCAGTGAAGGTGACAAGGAGAAGGTGGCTGGAGGTGTGGTGGGATCCATCCAGGACAGGACCATCAGCTAGGAGGGGATCTTGGGGAGGTTCTAGGAGGCTCTGGGGTGCTTTTGAGCAGGACAGGGTGGACCTTAGTGGGGTGTGTGTGGTAGGTGTGGTCCTAATTTTATATATGTGTGTGTGACCCCCACCCAGTGAAGGTGACAAGGTGAAGGTGGCCCAGGGGGTGTCAGGATCCATCCAGGACAAAGGTTCCATCCATAAATTCGTCCCCTACTTGATCGCTGGCATCCAACACGGGTGCCAGGACATCGGTGCCAGGAGCCTCTCGGTCTTAAGGTGACTTTTTTTTTTTNACCAGGTCTATGATGTACTCAGGGGAGCTGAAGTTTGAGAAGAGGACAATGGCAGCACAAATTGAAGGGGGGGTCCATGGGCTCCACTCGTAAGTTGAGGAGGGGGGAGGGAGTTACTGGGAGGGCAAAGGGAGGGAGTGAGATAGGCTGCTGGGGGGGGGCACCACGTCAGATATGGGATGTGTGGCACAGACCCTCCTCCACGCTGTCCCCACCAAACCAGCTTTGAGGGAGGGCACCCAATTTGCACAGTGCCAGTCTGCGGAAGGGGGAGCAAACCAGTATCCCCAGTATAGAGGTTTGGGGAGCACCCAACTGTCCCTGTACAAGGTTTGGAGAGCACCCAGTTACCCCAGTACAAGGCATGGGGGGCACCCAGTTACCCCAGTATGGGGCATGGAGGGCACCCAGTTACCCCAGTAGGAGGTATGGGGGGCACCCAGTTACCCCAGTAGGAGGTATGGGATGCACCCAGTTACCCCAGTATGGGGCATGGAGGGCACCCAGTTACCCCAGTACGAGGCATGGAGGGCACCCAGTTACCTCAGTACGAGGCATGGAGGGCACCCAGTTACCCCAGTAGGAGGTATGGGATGCACCCAGTTACCCCAGTAGATGGTTGGGGGCTACTTCCCATTACCCCAGTAGAAGACATGAGGGCACTCCCAGTTACCCCAGTGCCAGGCTCGGGGGGCACCCAGTTTGCCCCAGTCACAGCCAGCGCTGTGTCTCCCCACTCCCAGTAACAAACTGGTGCCAACTCGGGGAGCAGCAGCTCCTTTAATTCACTCCCTGAGCAGTGGGGCTTGTATGAGGGGGTGGGGTTTGGCAGTAGCTGAGAGAGTTGATTGGCTGCTTGCCTGGGTGCTGATTGGCTCACTGGGTGGTGGGTTCTGATTGGCCAACCAATGGGGCTGCTGGTTTGGTTGGCTGAGGTGGTGGTTGGCTGTGGTTGGTGGCAGGTTGAGGTACGGTTGGCTGATGGAGATGTTGGCTGGCTATGACTGGTTGGTTAAGATGGTGGTTGGCTGTGATTGGCTGTGGCTGAGGTGCTGGTTGAGATGCTGGTTGGCTGTGGTTGGTTGGTTCCTCGAGGTGCTGGTTGTTTGATTGGCTGGTTGAGGTGCTGATTTGCTGTGGTTGGTTGATTGGCTGGATGAGATGCTGGTTGGTTGCCCATGGTGCTGGTTGGCTGTTGTTGGCTGGTTGAGAAGGCGGTTGGTTGGTTGAGTGAGACACTGGTTTGCTGTGATTGGTCACTTGGGATGGTGGTCAGCTGTGATTGGTTGGCTGGCTGTTTGGTTATGGTTCTGGTTGGCTGTGATTAGTTAGCTGAGGTGTTGGTTAGCTGTGCTGGGCTGATTGAGATGCTGGTTGGCCACGGTTGCTTGGTTGAGATGGTAGTTGGCTGTGATTGGTTGGTTGAGGTGTTGATTGGCTGTGATTGGCTGGCTGAGATGCTGGTTGGTTGAGGTTCTTGTTGTCTGCAATTGGTTGACTGAGGTGCTGGTTGGCTGTGGTTGGTTGGTTGAAATGCTCAACAGCTTTGGTTAGTTGGTTGGTTGAGGTGCTGGTTGGCTGTGATTGGTCACCTGGCTGAACTGCTGGTTGGCCAGTTGGGTGATAAGAATTCTGGTTGGTTGGCTGGTTGGGTGACCAGGATGCTGATTGGTTGGCCGGTTGGCAAGCAGGATGCTGGTTGGTTGGTGGGTCAGCTGACCAAGATGCTGATTGGTGGCCTGGTTGGTGAGCAGGATGCTGGTGGTTGGTTGGCTGCCAGGCAGAGCATTGGGTTGGCACATCTTCTCTGGCGCCCCAGGGAGCCTGACAGCAGTGCCAGGAGCTCAGTGCTGGTGCCTAGGCTGTTACTGGTGCTAGGTGGCTTGGGCATGGCATTGATGCTGGTGCCAGTGCTGGGTGGTAGCAGTGCCAGGTGGTACCAATGGAACTGGTGCCAGTGCCAGGTCACACGAGGGGCAGAAGATGGTGCCAGTGCTCAGCCAGATAATGGTGCTGGTCCCAAGTGGTGCGGTGCCAAGAAACTCGGGCAGGCTGAGTTCAAGTGCCAGGAAGGTTGGCTGGATCATGGTACCTGTGCCAGGTAGTGCCAGTACCAGATGGCGCCAATGCCAAATGGCTCATCTAGAGTCTGGTGCTAGTGCCAGGTAGCTTGGCCAGGGCATGATGCTGGTGCTGGGTGGTGGCAGTGTGAGATGGTGGTGCCAGCTTCTGTTGGTCCCAATGTGTGTCTGGATCATGGCACCATTCCGATGCCCATTGGGGTCATGGTGCTGTTCCCAGGTTACTTGGCCAGAGTATGGTGCCAGTGCCAGAATTTATCAGTACCAGGTGGTGTCATTACCAATGTCCACCAGGGTTATGGTACCAGTGACAGGCAACTTGGTCAGATCATGGTACCAATGCCAGGTGGTGCCAGTGCCAGGTGGTGCTGGTGCCAACCTTCATCTAGATCATGTTCCCAATGCCAGGCATCTTGACCAGAGCACAATGTCAGTACCAGATGCTGCTGGTGCCAAGATCTATCTGGATCATGGTACCAGTGCTGGTGTCGGGGTTGGGGGTATTATTCAATGGGGAGGTTGCTGGTGATGCCAAGGTGCCAGGGTGACCATGTCCCTTCTCTCTCTCTTCTGCCCACGCCTCCTCCTGTAGCTTTACAGTGCTGCCATGTAAGTACCAACCTGTGCCCACCCTGTGCCCACCTAGTGAAGTGGAGGGTGGGGGTGGCAATGGCAAGGCTTTGGAGGGGGGGCGCCAGGCTGGGGTCAGGGAGTGCCAGGCTGTTTAATTTGGGGGGGAGGGGCTGGCACCTCTTAAATCCCCTCCTTCCCCAAATTCCAGCCAGGATCTGACGTGGTGCCTAGTGCCAGTGGGTAGGAGGGTGCCAGGGTTGCCAGGGGGGTGCCCCCAAAGTGACCTCTCCCTTCTATTTTTTCTCTGCCCCGCCCCAGATACGAGAAGCGGCTGTACTGAGGAGGGTGCCCGCAGTGCCACCCCCACCCAAATCCGTCAGGACCCCCCAGGACCCTCCCGACGCCGGTAGGTGCCAGGTTGGCACCAAGGCTGACATTGCACTATGGGCTGGACCCCCCCCCCACCAGCTCAGCCCCCTCACGTTTTGGGTCTGGGGGACCCCACAACTGCGCATTGGCACCACCCCACCTATGGAGCCAGGGCTGCCCCCTAGGTTGGCAGTCACCCTGACCATGGTGCTGGGGACCCTTATACACACATTGGCACCCCCCACATTGGCACACACGCCCCCCCCCCCCCCCCAGTAGTGGTGTTGGGGACACCCCACACCCCCAAAAAATGGTGCCTGGGGTGTGCCCAGGGTGCTGTAGGGGGGGAGAATGTAGTTGGGTGACACCCTGGGGGGCATCCTGGGGGTACTCCCCACCACATACCAGTCCTAGTGCCCTCTCCCAAAAAGGGGGGTGGGCACCAGGATTGGCACCAAACTGGAAGCAGGGATCAATAAAGTGCTGGAGCATCAGCTGCCTGTGACTGGCATGAGTGGGGGGCACTGTGGGAGCACAGGGTGGCATGGTATGGGGTGGCACACTGGGGTGTGGGTTGGCGTGGGATGAGCATATTGGGAATGTGTTGGCACACTGGGAAATGGGTGGCACATCAGGAATGCGTTGGTATGGCACAAGGTGGCACACTGAGACTGAGTTGGCACAGTATGGCATGGGTTGGCATAGTCATTACAGGTTGGTGCGCCAGGAGTGGGTTAGCAGAGGTTGGTGTCCCATGGGCATGTTTTCACACTATAGGTATGCCCTTAAATACCCTGGCACACCATAAGCATGCCTTTACCCACTTCGGCATAGCCTTTCACTCACAGCCATACTTTGGCACATGATGGGCACAGCCTTACACACCTTTGGAATGCCCTGGCACCCCATGACAGAGGTTTACACCCCATGGGTATACACTACCCACCTTGATACAGCCTTTCACCCCATAGCCAGGCCCTGGCACCCCACAGGCTTAGACTAACACATGTTTGGCATGCCCTGGCACACCATGGCACAGCTTTTCACCCCACAGCCATACCCTGGTACACCATGGGCACAGCCTGGCACACCATTGTCATGCCCTGGCAGCCCTTGGCACTGCTTATACTGCTCTCCATCCATCCATTCCATGCCATGGTGGGTGCCAATCTACAGCCTGGCACGACATCCCACTTCAGTCAGCCTCAGGAAGGCCAGCAGTGCCCGGCGGTACTCCTGGGGGTGCCAACGTAGGTGGGCAGCGTGGCGAGAATGTTGCCAACCCACAGCATGGGCACGGATGCCCAGGGCTCGCCAACCTTGCAGCAGTGCCCGCAGGGTTGGTGTCTGGCTCAAGTCATCGTCCAGGCTGTAGAAGAGGAGAAGGGGACACCGTAACGGGGGGTTGGCAAAGGCTGCCCGTGCCAGCGCCAGCTCCCGGCCCACGCAGCAACCCAGCGCCCACAGGTAGAAGTGAACGCTGGCACGGATGATGGGGCGAAGCGGTGAGGTGGGCACTGCGTTGGCAAGGCCTGTGGGGAGAGAGAGAGGGGAAAGGTGTGAGTGGCACCTCTGATGGTTTGCACCACACAATGGGCATCAACCCATGGTGGGCATCGCCCCATGATGGACATCACCCAGTGATAGGTGGCACCCACAATTGATGGCACCCCACAATGAATAGCACATCATGATGGGTGCCACTTGGCCGTAATCAGCACACCGTACTGGGTGGCACCCCTGATAGTTGGCACCCCATGATGAGTATCATGCCACAAGGGGTATCACTCAGTGATGGGCATCGCCTCACCATATCTGGCACCAACAATGTGTGGCAGCAGTGATGGGCATCACCCAGTGATAGGGGGTACCCCCTGATGTTTGGCACCCCAGAATGGGTGGTACTGATGATGGGTGGCACCTCATGATGGGTCTCACCCCATGTTAGGTGGCACCAGCAATGGATTGGCACCCATTGTGGTTGACCCCACCAACAGGCATCACCCTGCTATGGGTGATGCCAGTGATGGATGGCACCTAGTGATGGGCACCACTTTGTGATGGGTGCCATGCTGTGCCACCTCCCTGGCACACTCACCTCGTGCCATGTCCCTGAAGCCACCGGTGACCAGGCTGTCATAGATGATGCCACGGAAGCGTGGTGCCATGTGTTGGCACTGCCCAGGATGCTGCTGGAGGAGCAGCAGGAGCTGGGCAAAGGTGTAGGCACCTGCTGAGATGGCATGGACCAGTAACGGGCGCCTGGCCAAGGAACTGGGCCCAGTTGCACCAGTGGTGGCACCACCACTGCCAAGACAAATACCACGGATGCCAGCACCACCGCCACCACCACTTCTCCAATCATCAGCAGCACCAGCATGAGCAGTGCCACCACTGCCATCATTGCCACTGATGCCACCAGCAACGTCAATGCTATCACTGCCATCACTGTCACCAGTGCCACCGCTACCATCATCGCCACCACCATGGGTGCCACCAGCATCACCGGTGCCACCCCCACCACCGGTGCCACCACCATCATCATTGCCACCAGTGCCACCACTGCCAGTGTCATCACCGCCCTGAGAACCACCACCATCACCACCACTGTGACCACCAGCAAGACCAGCACCACCATCACCGTTACTACCCCCAGCATCCTCGCTGCCACCATCAGTGCCACCACCAGCCCTGGCAAGACCACCCCCCTCAGTACTTCCAGCTTCCCCCTCTCCACCATCCAACAACCTCAGCAAGCTCTGTGCCAACCTCTGTCCCCTTGGTGGCCTCAGGAAATGCCAGGCCTTGGTGGGCACCACCAGAACATCCAACCCATGCCCAAGGTACCACCTCAGGTATTGCCAAAGGTGCCCTGTCTGTGCCCCCAACCATGGCAGCAGCACCAGAAGGACTCTGGGTCTGGGGGGGAGAGGTCCAATGGGGGGGTCCCCCAAAATTTGATACAAACGCATGGACCCCCCCAATGGTGTCACCTTCACAGGGGGGACAATGTCCTGCTCCGGGTCCTCCTGCCTGGGGGGAGACAGAAAAAGAGGGAGGGGGTGGGGTCAGCCACTCCTCACTCCCCCCCAGAAAACCAAATGGGACTCCCTCCCCCAGCAGAGGTCAACCCCCATCACAAAACATGGGGGGGCCCCTCAATGTGGGGACCACCCCCTAAATATAGAGATCCCCCCAAATGTTGCCCCACCTCCGTAAATGTGATACTCTCCCCAAAATGTGGAGACCACCCCCTAAACATGAGAACTCCCCCAAATGTCCGACCCCCCTGTAAATATGGCACCCTCCCAAAATGTGGCACAGTCCCCAAAATGTAGAGACCACCCCCTAAATGTAGGACACCCCTAAAATATGGCATCCCCTTGAACGTGGAGACCACTCCCTAAATATGGCACTCCCCCCCAAATATGGCACCCCTCAAATGTGGAGACCACTCCCTAAATATGGCACCCTCCTAATAAATGTGGGACCTAATTAATTGTGGAGACCACCCTNGTGGAGACCACCCTCCAAAATGTGGGGCACCCCCTTAAATGTGCCACCCCCCCAAAATGTAGAGACCACCCCCTAAATGTGGGATCCCCTTGAATGTGGAGATCACCCCCTGAATATGGGGGCCCCCCGAATGTGGAGACCACTCCCTAAATATGGCACGAGACAAGCCCCCAAAATATGGACCCCCTAAATGTGGCACCCCCCAAAATGTGGATATCACCCCCTAAATATAAGACTCCCCCTAAATGTGGCACTCCACCTCCCAAAATACGGCACTCCCCCAAATGTGTGGACCACCCCCTAAATGTGGGGCACCCCCCCGAATGTGGGGACCACTCCCTAAATATGGGACACCCCTTGTTAAATATAGGACCCCCAAATTTAGGAACCCCTCCCAAATATGGGGACCTCCCCAAAATATATGACACCCCTCCCCTAAATGTGGAACCCCTCAAAGTATGGGACTCCTCCCCTAAAATATCCCCCCCCCCAAATGTGGGGACCAGTCCCTAAATATGGCATAAATGTGCCCCCCCCCAAAAAAAAAAATATGGGACACTCCCAATAGGGGTCAAACCTCCCCTCCAAATATGGGACCACTCCCCAAAATATGGCGACCCCCCCGAATGTGCCCCAGTTCCCCCCAGTTGCTGGGGGAGTCCCAGTGCTCACCCTGAGGTGGGGAACAGCATCAGGGGGTCTGGATCCATCAGGGGGTCCCAGCCAGGGGGCGGGTCCGTCTGCATGGGGGGAACTGCGGGGCACTGGGGGGAGCTAGGATGGGTATTGGGGTGTTGGGATGGGCGCTGGGTGGTACCGGGATGGGTGTTGGGGTGCTGGGCTAGGTGCTGGGGGGGGTGCTGAATGGTATTGGTGGGTGCTGTGTTGGATGTTGGGGTGCTGGGATGGGTGTTGGGGTGCTGGGCTGGGTGCTGGGGGGGTATTAGGGTGCTGATGCGTGCCAGTAGATCCCGGTGAGTGCCAGTAGGTCCCGATGGGTGCCAGTGGATGACGTTAGGTCCTCGTAGGTCCCGGTAGGTGCCAGTGGGTGCCTGTTGCCAGTTGCTGGGTGCCGGGTCCTGCTGGATGCCAGGTTATAGCGGGTGCTGAGTGTGCATGGGTGGCAGTAGGTTCTGGGTGCTGGGTCGCGCTGGTTGCCAGTAGGTCCTGGCGGGCGCCGGGTGCCAGTTGCGGGGTGCCGGGTCCTGCTGGGTGCGGGTGGGTGTCCGTGGGGCCAGTGGGTGCCGTGCCCTGTGGGTGCCAGGCAGACTCGGCTCCGCCAACGGTTACAAAACCTCATTACACAACGCGCTGGCACCGTGCCACCACCACTGCCGGCAACACCCACGGTCACCTACTGCCACCCACTGTCACCCACTGCCACCTACTGTCACTTACTGTCACCCACTGCTACCTGCGGCACATTCATGGCCGCCCATTGCCACCTGCGGCATCCCCCTGTCACCCATGGCACCCTCCACGNTTTGGCTAGGTACTGAGGGGTACTGGGATGGATGTTGGGGTGCTGGGATGGGTGTTGGGGTGGGTACTGGGTGGTGCTGGTGGGTGCTGGGATGGGCGTTGGGGTGTTGGGATGGGTAGTGGGTGGTACTGGTGGGTGCTGGGATGGGGTATTGGAGTACTGGGATGGGCGTTGGGGTGTGGAGGCAGGTACTGATGGGTGCTGGGGGCTACTGGNAGGCAACACCCACGGTCACCTACTGCCACCCACTGTCACCCACTGCCACCTACTGTCACTTACTGTCACCCACTGCTACCTGCGGCACATTCATGGCCGCCCATTGCCACCTGCGGCATCCCCCTGTCACCCATGGCACCCTCCACGGGCACACACTGCCCCCCGCTGCCACCCACTCTCACCCACGGCCACCTACGGCACCTTCACGGCCACCTACTGCCACCCATGGCCACCCACTGTCGCACTACTGTCCCCCTCCATGGTCACCTACTGCTATTCACTGCCATCTGCTGCCACCTACTGGCACCCTCGGACTCCTCCACTGCCACCCACTGCTACCCCCTTAGCTCCCCAGTGCCCTCTCCTGCCACCCTACAGCCCCTCAATGTCCCCTCTACCGCCACCCACTGGTGGCACTGGTACACCAGCACGTGTGGTGGTGACACACAAGGTGGCACAGTGACACAGAGTAGCAGGCATGGTGGAACATAGGTGGCACTTGAAGGGGCACATAAGTAGCACATAGATGACACATGGAGTGGCACAGGTGGTGGCACATAGGTGGCACACGAGGTGACATACATGGTGGCACTGCTGGTGGCATGTACCGCTTGGTGGCACCTGCAGCCCTTGTCCCCACCTTGTGTAACATCCCCCAAGGGCTGGCACCTCCCGAAGTGTCACCCTGCGGTGCCAGCTCACCCGAGCGTGCAGTGACCCAGTTCCTGCTGCCACCTGCCCGGGGGGACATCCTGTGGCTGGCACTCCCCATCCAGTGCCACTGTCACCCCTCCAGTGTCTTTGACCACCCCTGCCAGTGCCTCTGTCATCTCCTACTCTGCCCCCACCTGTGCCATGTGCAGTGTCACACGTGGTAACACATGAAGTGGTACATGTGGTGGCACATGTGATGACACATATGGTGGCACATGTGAAGTGGCACATGTGGCGGCACGTGGCGGTCCAGCTGGTGACACACGTGGTGGCACGCGAAGTGGGACATACAGTGCCACATGTGGTGGCACGTGAAGTGGCATAGTTGGTGTGACACTTGTGGCGACATGCTTGGTGGCATATACTGTGGTACATAGGATGGCAGGCGTGGTGACGCACAAAGTGTGGCATGCAATGGCATGTACAGTGGCACGGGGGTGACATACGTGGTGGCACCTGAAGTGGCACAGGAGGTGATATACGTGGTAGCACCTGAAATGGCACAAGCAGCCGTGTGGTGGCTCATGGAGGCACATGTGATGACATGGGTGGTGGCACACGTGGTGGCAGATGTAGTAGCACTTGTGGTGGTGACAGACATGGTGGCACCTATGGTGGCACCTGGACACACAGGGGTGAGCCCGGGCCAAGCCAAGCCCAGTCAAACCCAGACAAGCAAAGCTGAGCTAAGTTGGGCCAAACTGGGCCAGGCTGGACCAAGCCAAGCCCAGTCGAGTGAAGTTGCACTAAGCTGAGCCAAACTGGGCCAAGCTAGACAAAGCCCAAGCTGAGCCAGACTGAGCCAAGCCAAGTCAGGCCAAGATGGACCAAAGAGAGCCCAGACAAGCTCAGTCAGGAAAAACAGAGCTTAACCAAGCCAGACTGAGTCAAACTGAGCCAAGCTGAGCCCAGCCAAGCCTGGTCAAGCGAAGCTGAGCTGGGCCAAGCCAAGCCAAACTGAGCCAAGTCAAGCCAAGATGAATCAAGCTGAGCCCAGCCAAGCCGAGTCAAGCAAAACTGAATTCAGCTGGGCCAAGCTCAACCAAGCCCAAATAAGTCCAACTGAGCTGAGCTGGGCCGAGCTGGACCAAGCTGAGCCCAGCCAAACCCAGTCAAGTACAACTGAGCTGAGCTGGGCTGAGTCCAGCTGAACCAAGCTAGACTGAGTCCAGCTGAGCCAAGGTGGGCCAAGCCAAGCCAGGCCAGGCCAAACCAAGCTAAGGCAAGCTGAGATGAGCCAGGCTAGGTTGGGCTAAGCCAAGGCAACATGAGTTGGATCAAACCAAGCCAAGCTGAGCCATAGAATCATAGAATGGTAAGGTTGGAAGTGACCTCAAGCATCATCTAGTTCCGACCCCCTGCCATAGGCAGGGACACCTCCCACTAGTACAGGTCACTCAAGGCCTCCTCCACCCTGGCCTTGAACACCTGCCAAACTAAACCCAGCTGAACCAAACTACGCTGTACTGAGCTGTGCCAAGCTGACCCCAGCCATGCCAAGCTAAACCCAGCCAAAGCAAGCTGACCCCAGCCATGCCAAGCTGAGCCCCACCATGCCAAGCTAACCCCAGCCATGCCAAGCTGACCCCAGCCATGCCAAGCTGACCCCGGCCATGCCAAGCTGAGCCCTGCCATGCCAAGCTAAACCCAGCCAAAGCAAGCTGACCCCAGCCATGCCAAGCT
>WBNM01021186.1:0-59068 GCA_013399055.1 Ramphastos sulfuratus
CTTAAATTTCCAACTGTTGTACTTACATGGATGATTTGCTTGTTGCCGCGTTTTCTGAGGATGAATTACAAAGAGCAACAAAAACGGTGATAGAAACTATAGAAGAAGCAGGTTTGACTATTTCCTTGGAAAAGATTCAGAAAAAAGCCCCTTGGGATTATTTAGGGTGGAGAATTACAAACCACTCTATAATTCCTCAGAACTTATCCATAAATACACAAATCCAAGCCTTGCACGATGCTCAAAAACTTTTGGGATCCATAAATTGGCTACGACCCCTTCTCGGGTTTCCAAATCATGATTTAGCCCCTTTGTTTGATCTCTTAAAGGGGAATACGGATTTGTTAGCACCCCGAAACTTAACACCCTTGGCAGAAGCGGCATTAAGCAAAACTTGTGCAGCTATTCAGAAGTGACAGGCTTCCCGATGGGATCCTGAATTGCCTCTTCAATTAATGATCTTATGGGATGATGCTAAACCATCAGGTGTAATTTTCCAATGGGACCAATCTTTGCCAGATCCCTTGTTGATATTGGAATGGATCTTTTTACCAAGTCAGCCGCCTAAAACTATCTGGCAACAACCAGAAATGCTTTCTCACTTAATAATGAGGGCAAGGGAGTGACTACTGACTCTTTCTGGAAAAGAATTTTCTATGATCTACATACCTATTACTGATTTATATCTCTCCTCTCTCATGCAGAATTCACTCCCTTTCCAGATTGTGACACAAGGATACTCGGGACAATTCTCAAATCACCCTCCACNAAAAGGCCAGAGATGCCAAACGACATTTTTTGAAAGTGTTTGCAGCCCTTGGAGTACCTCCAACAATTAAAACGGACAATGGCCCTGCTTATTCTTCTCAACTCCTAAAAACTTTCTTTTCTGAGTGGGGGATACGCCATATTACTGGCATCCCACACTTGCCGACAGGTCAGTCAATTATTGAGCAGTCACATCAAACGCTTAAGGCACTTCTTGGGAAACAGAAAGGGGGAGGAGGTATGGCAATCACACCAGAGGAAAGGTTACAAAAAGCTGTATATACTTTTAATTTTTTTAATTGTTTCTCAGACAATACTCCACCAATTGTGAAACGTTTTACAAGCAATCACCTTTTTAAATTTCAGGAAAAACCCCCTGTTCTGGTACGCAATCTGGAATCAGGAAAAGTGGAAGGACCATTTCCCTTACTAACATGGGGAAGGGGCTATGCTTGTGTTTCCACAGGAACAGGACCTAAGTGGTTTCTGGCAAAGAATATACGCCCCTACAGAGAAAACTCATCTGAGTAACTGCTACAAGCAACAATCATATTATGAAGGGCATTACTATACTACTTTTATGTATATGGGGCATTGGGTTAGGAATTAGTATCTTTACGCTGTCCAAAACCAATGTATGGATCACATTAGCTAATATCACAGGCTTACAATCGCTCTGCTTAGCTACAGCCACACCGCAGAACCCTTTCTCTACATGCTTAGTAGGAGTACTAGAGCATATTTCTCTATCTGCAGGAACACTGGATGATAGAATAGCCAATCAGTAAATGACATATTGCTTAGAATAGTTTAGGAGACTATATAATGCTGTAAGAAAGTACAAATAAATGGAATCTTGTTTGCATCAAACAGTCTCCCCGTCCCTCGTTGCGGCATAAAAGAGAGACTATGATGGAATAACAGATAATGAAGAATGGAATGACCTCTGAGGTATTTAGTAATTAAGGTAAGAGGCAGATGAGGAAAGGAAGCTTCAGTTTCAAGGTTTTGGGATGTGGCAACAGTTGCTACTTATATGCAAGTTAATGCAAGCTTGTTTGAGGAAACTTAGGATTACACAGGTAAGTAATGTGGCTGTTAGGTCAACAAATCCCTTTCAATGAGGAAGAGATCACAGAGAGACACAGTGAGAGGGATATTGAGGGACCATGTTGAGAATCTTGGTTCCAAGGTATAAAGGCAGTAAGGCTTAAATGATTTATGTTAAGAAAAAGCCAAGGAAATTCTGTGAAAATACAGGTAGTAAAACACAAATGTACCTCTTCAGTATAAGAAGTAACTCAGATTCTGCCTAGACACTGAGTACCACCCCTCCCCACCATGCATTTTACTGATTGCTGTTAAATAAAGAGCATTTAGAAGTATATTTCTGGACATCATTGTTGCTTTATAGCAGCACTCTCTGACCTTATCTTTGAAGTTCTGCTGCTGCTTCATGCTTCCATGGCTCCTAGTCACAACTAGCCACAATATCCAATGTATACTCCATTTAAATGCAGCAGTCTTTCTAGACCCAGCACACTCCAAACACCACCAGGCCATTTCCACAATTTGTAGCTGCTGAACAAAGCACACTAATGCAGATCTTCACTATTTAGTTTCTAATACCTGAATTATTTCCAGTATTAAAAAATAACAAGCTCTGTAGAGTTCTCTATTTTTATTAACAAGGGAGTCTGTTCTCTCTAGGTAAAGCCAGTGTCATTTTCCAGGAACAAAAAAGCTCCTTGAAAGCCAAGTGATTTAACATAAATCAGATGCATAAGGTTCAGTGTCCTCCCTCCAACCCCCAGCCCCTTCAACCTGATGTTAGACAACTGCAGATATGGTTGATTTCTCCTTATGCAGAAGGAAAAAAAAGAAAGCACCCATGCAGTTTTGGCTTTGGCCAGTACTCAACAAGTAAGAGATAACAGCAAGTAAGCACATAAGCAGTGTTGTGAAATAATCTTGCCATTGCTCTATCCCTCAGTAGCATAACAATTCAAAACATTCACTTTATTTTGGAATGGTATTTGACCATTGAAAACACCATCTTCTAAGTTTCCATTATTGACTAACTTCGACTTTGGCATACCATTTCTCAACTGATGCTGACTTCTAAACAAAGCTTAACTCATAGACCTAACTTAAAACTCATAGACCTAACAAAATTGCTGTTAACTATGCAATTCTTTAGCTCTAATGTACCATTATGCTTTGTTAAGGTTGTTTCCTTATCTGTTTCAGAAACATTTTTTTTTAAAGCATCCTGAACTTCATTATATTAGCAACATTCAGTTTTCTGTTTAATGCTGGGGTTTCTTTTAATCTGTAATTCTGTATTTCAGCCAAGAACCCTCACTGACTGCTCAGGTTGTACAGTGCCCACCCACAAAGCAAGCAGAACAGTAACACTGACCCTGCTACAAAGGATTTGCAATGAGGAATCAAAATTACATTTATCAGCATACCAGGCAGTGGAATCACCAAACCAGTCATCCATGTGTTGTGAGGTAAAGGGCTTTTCACAGACTTTGAAGAACAGTGGGGCTGCTGTGCAGGTTTATTAATGCATTCAGCTGAAAAGTGTTGTGAATACTGTAAATGGTGTTGGAGCTGGCATCTGAGCAAGGAAGTTACTACCAGAAAAAAGTTGCAGGTTCCAAAGGGTCCTCAGAAATGAAAACAAGTAACTTGGACTTTGCCCAGTGGCGAAGGGGAAGTCAGAAAACAGATGGAGTTTTGGCTATTTTTAACCAATATAAAATAGTCTGTGTAAACCCAGTTAAAGCCACGCTGCAATTAACGTCTTTCAGTATGCAAAAATAGGTACAAAGCCATCTGACAGTTCATGGATGAAGGCCTGTAGAACTACTAATACCGTTATATTCTCACCACCACAAGAGATACAATTCAGCCAGTCTGCATCTCTTGCCCCTCCATTCAAGGCCCGAGGTCACCACAAATTGTGGTGAAAGCACGGGCAGACACACAGACATTTTCCCATTTGAAAAGCAACAGGAGACCACTGCGTGTTGTGTTACTCTAGCACAGACGGAAGCCACTGGCGCAGAGCTCAAGCTGACAGCCAGATAACTTCACGCTGACTCTCATTTCTATGCCAGAGAAGTACACACAATAAAGCAAACTATTAAAATCTAAAAATGCATTATTTTTTTCTGTACGATCTTCATCTTATTTCCCCAAACACATTAAGTTTTTTTTGAAAGTCCACAATAGACAATTTCAGACACAAACTTCACTTCAGTTGCAATCCGAAGTCAGTGCAAAAGCAAGCCCAACAGTTTGACTTTAAACTGGTTCTCCATAACAAAGGCTGAATACAGATAATGTAAAGCTACATTAAAATAGCTACAGTTCACTTTATGTGATTGTCCCAGCTTGGACTAGAGGGTTAAAAAAAGTCCTCTAGGGACTTGAAGATTGTTATTCAACCCCACAATTCTGCTATCTCTTCATAAACTCAGAGCAAGGCAGCTTGTTCTCCTTTCCTCCCCCTCCAGCCTTGTGTCGGGCAGGAGCTGCATTATCAGGACAAACATGTAAGGATAGGCCTGGTTGGGGCCTCCAGAGCCTGTGCTTAGGCCTCTTGGATGGCAGAGGCATGGCAGGGGGAGGATTGGAGCACTGGGGATGATAGATTCAGTTTTGGATTGGGGGAAAATTCAGGGGGGTTCATTTATGGATTCTGTATCTGCTTTGTAATTTCTATCTGTAACACTCTCTCCAAATAATTCTGGTTTTCTCCAATTCATTTGAGAGCTTCACTCTGTCAGCTCTTTAAACCCTCAACAATGATTGACCCAATTAATTTTTTTTCTGTCATGACTTGCAAAGTAGCAGTAATAAGAAACAGCACAAAGGCTTTTTCTTAGCAAATTTTAATGTTAAGACCAGTTTGTCTGGATAAAAACACAAAGGTACAAGAACCACACTACTGCAAATTCTGCCTGATACACAGTAGTGCTTGCAATATTTGAGTGGCAAGACCATTTTGGAACTTTTTATGAAAGGTATGTCAAAGACAGAACCTTGGTATAAATAAGATTGTATGTTATCAGTGAATTTAACATTGTGAAAATATCTGTCCCCACAATGTACACCACTGTAAACAGCCAAATACAATATTTATGCACATCAAAAATATATGGGTCAAATACCGAGTTTCACATTCAGTCAGCAACAGTGAATGAGAAATATTTTGGTTATTTTTCTGTGATTTCATTTCACTGGCAATTTCCCAATGACCACTTCAAAGGATAATGCTTGTGGTTCAAAACCATAAGGATAGCAGTAATTCTGTAAAACAGGAGTTTCTGATCTGATATTGACAGTCCAATCTGTCTGCTACTAGATTCAGATGCATCTGGCTTGTGCTCACTGCCTTAGAGCACGAGTCCAGACACCAAAAAAAGACCATCACAGCCAGGACCACACTAGCTCAAAACACATCAGAGAAGAGATGCAATGTCAGTAAAAGGAGATGATACTCTCAAAGCACCTGCCAGATTCTCAGATATTAATTATATACACCTATATTTAAGTACAAAATACTAAAGGTCAGCGTACTGAGTAGCAAGTTAAACGTCCCAACAATTTCCCAATTGCTGCAATGGATTCTCACATTTTCCCTACTTAAGCTAGGAAAAATACTGCAATCTAAGCATGTGAATTGGTACCACTTAAAGCTCTGTGATGCTGTTAGGTTATTTTCTTTAAAATATATTTATAAATAAACCCCAAACATTATCTACACATAGAAATAGCACAGGCTTGATTTGGTGGCTCTTACTTGGCTGTGTCTTTGCAAAGAAATCTGCCAAATGAAGAGCAGCAATTTCCTCCACATGAAGTTGGGTGGGTCCACACCCAGGACAAGCAGCTGATCCAGCCAATGGGGTATTCCACAGCATAAACATGGCTGCTGTTTAAGAGGCAGGTTTGGCATGGGCTTTTTTGGCACATGGTTAGGTGAGGATGTTGTACTTTATATCACCTGCTTTATATATGACTTATTTTACTATTGTTGTTATTCCTGTTCATTCATTTTTTGCTTCGGTTTATTGAGCTCTGCTTATCTCAACCCGTGGGGTTTTGCATTTTGCTCCCAATTTCTCCTTTCCATCCTACTAGGGGAAGGAAGTGGAGGGAGAGTTGTGTGAGCAGCTGTGCAGGGCTCAGCTGTGGCTGGGCCTATAAAGCATTTTGGGGACTGAGATAACAAAATACTGACCAAAGCCTGTCAAAATAATTTCGTTACACACCAATTTTGTTATACACCCATTTTAGGTGAGTTAAATAGGACATGTTCTCAGATTGTGGGTCCATCTTGTTGCATGGTGATATTATATCAATCCTTCTCTTTTATGTATTCTCCATGGTGATGTTTATCCTCTCAGGGGAAAGGACCACGTCTGTCATATTGCTGTACTGGTTATTATCAGCACATGGTATCACTATAGCACTGGCCATGGGGTTAAGCTGGTATTTGGATGCAGCATTCTCAGGTAGTAGTAGTCTCATTCCATTTATGGGTGAGACAGGGGAGGAGACTTTCTCAGCTTTTGAGAAAATTGAGTATCTTCAAGATGCCCAAGCCAGCATACTCTTGCTGCCATCTCATGAACATGTCTTGGGTCTTTTTTGTGGTTACATTTCTCCCAAAAAATACATTTTTCCACCTACAGATCTGCCCCAAGGTGGGACAGTTATGAGTGGCAGGGCATGGGGGAAGAATACAATTAAGTCCTTAGGACAGTGGTCACCTCTAGTGCTTCAGATCTGCACTCCCTGAGCAAGTGCACAGTCCCACTAAACTAGAAAAATGTCTGCAAAGTGTGTTGTCAACACTATCCCATGCCTTCAAGGGGAAGAGAAAGTCTCTGAACATGAACACAGACTAGCAGGCACTATGGCTACTCAAACCCCAGCAGCAGATGCTGCAGCTGCACCAGAGAACAAACCTGTGCCGGTAGCAGTTGCCTCTGTACACAAAAATAAATACACAAGAAGATTTGTTCACTTTATGAGGGATGACAATGAAACAAGGCCAGAAGTACTGATCCTATCCCCATCTCTGAGCAAGCTGTGAAAGGATTTCAGCTGCCACCTAGGTAAGCACATGATCACCTGACTGCTCTGATGCTGCAATAATGGGGCCAATAGTTTGGAATTAGAGGGCAGCTAATCCCAGGATCCCTGTCTACGAAATGGGAGATTGGCAAAGCAACTGAAAAAAACAGAGGCCCTTAGCCTCTGAAGGCAGCTTCTGTCTCAGGTGTGAAGCAAAGGTACCCCTTCAAAGAGAACAATGTCACCTAGGTATGTGGACCATCATGGAGAAAGGTATCCAATACATGAGAGAATTAACTGTGCTGGAGGTGACTTACAATGATCAGAATGACAAGCAGGCATCTTCAGATCCTGATGACTCATGTGGTAGAAGTTCCTATATAGCGTATCACCATATGCCAACCTCTTTTTTTGCAAAGACAGCCAGAGTGGATGAGTTGGCTGGCCAGCTTCTGAAATACAAGGGAAGTCTCTCTTCCTCTCTACAGTCTTGGGTTTCAACTGTGGTATCGATTCAATAGAATGTGTTCTACTCCCCACCTGAATGCATCTCAGCTATTAGAATTAGATGCTCCCCTGCCCAAGAGAAACTGGGAAGTATACACCAGAGGGAAACAAGTGGTTTTACCTATGTGACCATGCAGAAGATGAGGAAATGAGATGGAAAACCAAGTTCAATCCTAGCTGCACAAGGAGCAGCTGCGAGAGAAAACAATCACAAAAGGAGATTCCTCCAGGAAAAACACTGCAATCCAGTGTCCAGTGGAAAATTCCCCAGAAGTGTTGATCTTACTTCTGATCCTTGTGAAGGAATGTTCAAGTCCTTTTCACAGGAAGTGATCAGGATTAGAGGTGCCCTGCCTCCACCCAGGTAAAGGAAAGGGACAATCTGGTTTACTGGACAGTGTGGATCTAATGGCAAGGCTTGTCAGATCCAGAGGAATACAAGGCTGTGGTAGGTACTGGTGCACAGTGTGGCCTAATGTCATCAAGCTGTACAGGGGTAGAACCCATCTATATTTCTGGGGTGACAGGGGAATCCCAACAGCTAAGGACATTGGAGGCTGAAGAGAGCCCTAACTGGGAATGAGCGGCATACACAGCTGACTGTGACTGGTGCAGAGGCCCCATGCATCCATGGTATAGACTGTATCAGAAGAGGATATTTCAAGGATCCAAAAAGGTAGCACTGGGCCTTTGGTATAATGACTTTGGAGATGGAAGGAAATAAACAGCTGCCCACCTTGCCTGATGTCTCTGAGACCCCTTCTGCAGTGGGGCTGATAAGGGCTAAAGAGATGTCAATTACTACTGTAACAGTAGTAGCAATATCACATCAACTGAGACTCCCTGATTCATATTCTTGGATTGAGTCATCAACTGGGGAGCCAAGGGGTGATCAGCTCACCTTCAACAGCCCCATCTGGCAAGGGCAAAAGCCTAATGGAAAATGGAAACTGACAGTAGACCATGGTGGCCTGAACGAGGTTACATCAGTGACAAGTGCTGCTGTGGCAGACATGCTAGAAGTTCAATACCAAGAGTCAGAGGCAGACAAATGGTACACCACTACTGATATCACCAATGCTAATATCTCCTTTCTTGTTTAATAGCACATTTATTTCTCTGCCCCACAGGCAATAAATGGTTATGTGATGAATCACTTCCTCAGCCTTATTCCTGTAAAAATTCATCACAGCCAATTCTATAAGGAAAGATTTTTTTTTTTTTTTGTTGTCATTGTTGAGGGAGACTTTTTTTTCCCAGTAATGGCACAATATAAAATCCATACTGCAATTTGCAGCTTTGGTTACTTACAGAAAAAGATTCCAAGCTCTTTAAGGACCAGGTCAGAATACTACTTACACTATGCATGTTGTTTCTGTGCAAAACACATCCGATGAACCTTAACTCTCTCCTCTCTAGGTCCTAAAAAATTCTACTGTTAATAAGAAATTGGCTAGAATTTCAGTTGTGAACCTAAAGAATTTTTCTTGGTACCTTTAAATGCTTCTGTCAGCCAGCCTTAGCAAAGTTTTCACTTGCTGTTTTAATTCAGGAAATCTTGATTCCCAAAGCCAATCTCCTGCCCCCAACCAAAAAGAAAACCCCAGCTGAGCCTCAACAAGTACATCTGAATTCTTAGAAGAGGAAATATTTTTTTTGATTTAACAGCAACTGTACAATATTACAAACTCAGACACATGAAAAACAATCAAGCAATAGAAAAAAAAATGTACAACAGCTTTGGTGTTATACAAAATAATAAAAAAAAAGACTTGACAGCAAGATACATAGTTCATTATGTTCTCACCACAGCCACTTCATTGCTGACTGTAAGACAATTCTCTACTTCTGATATTTCCTGTGTGGCCTTTCCACTCATGAAAAAAATCATACTGTATTAACTACAATAAGAACTGTTATGAACACCATGAAGTAAGCTCCAAATTTTATAAAAACATCTTGCCTCTTCACACTATTGCTTTGTGGCACATTGTCGACAGAACAGCAGTCCAAAATAAAGTGACAACTAGATTTAATAAATTAATATACTTTTTAAAAGATGTACAATGCACATTCTTTTTAATCCAACGTTTTAGGGTGTCAGGATACTCCTATTTACACATGTACAGACCTCAGACAGCGTGGATTACATCAGAAAATGCAGATAAGGGGCAGAGTCCTTAACTGCTACCTGCATACTACTAACAGAAGCCAACACACTGCTGAGGGTATTATTGGGAGAAATATCCAAAGACTGAAGAAAAGTCTGTGAAAAAAGGACATGTAAAGGCAAAGGGAAGGTCAAGCTGTTTAACATGACCACTTATTCTTGCGAAGACTGAGGTGGAGCTGTTGATGTGCCTTGTTTACCAGACTTCCGTTCGTAATTCACAAGTCGTTGCCCAACAAGGTACCTGGGATTACAGTAAAAACAGTGAGAAGTTAAAAGTTAATAGGATTCTGTATTAACAAAGCCACTCTCTCTCCTTTGCTGCTCATGTCAATTAAAGTTATTCTACGAATGATCCTTCTCCTCTTAACGATCTTCAGCCTTCCTCATCTTTTTTTCTTCCAAGTGAATGCATTTCATAAGGGAGTACAGGCATTACAGGTTTGTGTTTGCAGCCTTGAGTAATAATATGATCCTGACATATTTCATATCTTCATCCAGCTTATAAAGAGTGTGCTTGCATTATTCTTCTGAATAATATTTTTAAGAGGATCTTTGCAGTGCCTGAGCCATTGCTACCTGAGCATGTGATTAGCTCTACTAAAGGCTAATTACCCTGGTTGGAAAAAGTAATAGTGTAAAGAAAGCACTTTTGCAGCAGCTGCATCTTTCTTAAAAGGGACAGAAAATATCCTCGTGTTACTACTCTGTCAGGCCTAAGGGATGTGAAATCCCTTTATTTAAATCTGTTTCAACATCTCATCAGCTTAGCAGTTTTTGCACCTTTCACGTTATTTCTTACCTCTATGTCATTGTTTCATAGAGGTTCATTGTTTCACTCCTGCTTCTTGATGTCTGAATTCCTTTCTATACTTTATATCTGTATGTAGCCATGTACATCTAAGATTTCTTCCCCTGAAACCTGTCATTTCCCTTAGAAACTTTCACCACTGCTCCTTTTCTCATGGTAACATAACCAACCATCCACCACACTTTTTGTACATTCTAGAATGTCACCAAATCTTCTACACTTTTAAAAAGTTAAATGAAAGATTTACTTTAGTGTATTTCTAAACCACAAATCTCCACAGGCTGTCATGACTACATTTGCTTACTTTCTGAAATGAGATCATTAACTTAAGTTGTACAAATTGTCTACAAGTATGGGTATAGCATTTTGCAAGTTCATTTTATATTAATTTTCACACCTCTGTGTGTATATTGTTTACATGTCCTAACACAAGCAACTTGAAACAGTAATGCAAATTAAAATTCAATATGCATTCTATGTGAACCATAGTAACATTTAGCTCAAACCCCATTTGTATATAGATATAAATATCAGCTACACAGATTATAGGAGGTCAAATATTACAGGACATATTATGAAGGCAGGTGTGAAACAGGATTTAAATCAGCTGATGAAAGAAAAGGTGCTAAAATATAAATTGAACTGCCAAGAGTTTATTTAGATACAATTCTTACTGTTTCTAGACACTCTTAATTTCACATTTACACCGAACAATGTATTGGTCATTTCCTAACATTTAAGATCCAGAAATGTTTATTTTAGGTTTGGCTTCTTTTGAGGTCAGTGGAAAGCAAAACTGTCCTAGGGTAACTCAAGGCACAAACACAGCAAACTCCTCCTTAATACATAAGCAGCCTAGGAAGTCTAGTTGCTGGGGTCCAAAACTTGTTTTTTTTCTAAATAACATAGCTAAGGTAACACAAAACCTCCTTAGAAACTAAGCAGCATAACCAGAAAAAAAAACCAAAACATCTGAGTAATACAGAGCAATAATTAGTGAAAAAATATCAGAAAACAGTACAAAATTTCCTAAGGACGAACTATCAAATCAGCTGGAAGTTCTTTAACAGGTTAATTGTCCTAATAACTAGAGTGAGTAAGAAAAACAGATTTTCAGAAAATTTTGGAGAAATAGTTTTACAAGCAACAGATTAAAATATGATTTTACTTTTAGATATGTCTTAATTATAACATTTACTTGCCCTTCAAGGTTACAGAGAGGAAGACAAATTCATTTGTTGTAGAACACACTCAAGCTAGACTGTGCTGGTTTGAGGCTAATTGGACTATTTTAAAGGAGAGAATTGTATTACAGGCTGAGAAAAGAAAACAATGGTGATGTCTATTTCACTCATAGGCTTGCTGAGATGTTTAAGAACATAAACAGAGATAAGACACAGAGTCTCAGGCTTGCAGACACTCTCGGGCTGTCTAGCTTCTTGCCTTCTCCTCTCTGGCAAGTAACCTAATAACCACTTTTCTTTTAACCCCACTGGCCAATCCTCTAAACTCATCCTGTGCGTAAGCCAAACCCTGGGGTAAGGTAGAGGGGTGGGGAGAAGGCGGAAGGGTGGTTGAGAGCCCCTCCCGGGGACTCTGATTTCTGGGAGGGGGATTGTGCTTCTGTATTACCTTGAACTTGCATATTTCTGTAACTATTCCTGTATATTGTGCATGTATCTGCTTGTATATTGTGCTAAGCTGTAAATAGAGCTTCATCTCTTAACTTCCAGCCGGCTGAGTCTACTATGGATGATTTTATGAAGTGTGGGGGGGCAGGGAACTCCCAAACCATCACATAGACATAGAAGAGAGTCTTCCATTTAAAGACAGTTTATCCTTGTGTTTACCTAGCTGAATGACAGACAAAATGTTTGCCGACAACAGTTTAGCTCTTCCTCAGAAGGTCACTGTCTACGAAGCTTTTTAAAATCCTTTTCAACCCTAAGTATCTACAATGCTTGAATTCAGCCTGAAGTTACCACAACTTAAAAGTGTAAAACCAAACAAATAAAAGACTACTCACTTGTCGTTTTTAATGTGTTCATAAAGGCGCTTGAACTGGCGGACTTGGAAGGAGAGAATTCCCATCAAAACCACCACCATAAGCAGAAAAGGATAAATTCGTCGCTGAACTAGGTTTTGCATTTCAGCAGTAACTCCTACAAAACAAGACAACCCTCACAGAACCTAACATTGTGAAAGCAATTCAAGCATTTCTGCTTCTGTACCTGCTTCTATACTTTCAGTTATGCTGTAGCATCAGTGGAAGGGCTGTGAAATAACACATCCATTTATCTCAGAGAGCCAACATGACAGACACTGTTCTTTTTCATCTAAAGCATTAAAGCCAAAAACTTCCATTAACACAGTGAAAACACACAGCAAAAAAAAAACAAACAAAAAAACCCAAACCAACTTGGCTTTTCAGCTCTGCTTGCTTACTGACTTCTGTATATCCTGTATCAGAAAGAACTTGACACTACAGAAGCCTGCATTCAAGTGAGAGACTGAAGAATAAAATGGGACTTCCTGAACATGTTGACATCAAAACTAAATGAAAGACAGCTGTTGATGAAAAAAGGTAACTACTCTGCTTCTAATAAAATTATTTTCCTCAATTATGAGGGGATAGTAAAGTCTGAAAAAATAAGCTGCATTTACAATTTACATTTTATGTTAATACTGAATGAAAAACTTAAACTCAATGTTTCACCTGTTGTAAGCTTCTTTTAGAACCTGACAAGTCAGAAAATGTGTCTTTGGTTCAGCTTCTCAAGGGAGACTAAAGACTTTTCAAGGAGGAAATGATTTAATCATCCCTTTCCCAAGCTAGCTAGACACCTACAAATCTGCTGTTAGATATGAAGCAGTCCCTACTCTTGATGTATTCTGTGTTAAGTTTATTAAAAACCCAGTCAGAATGATGTATTGCATTTCTATGAAAACCCCAAATATGTAAGGAGCCCCAGAAAGCCTTAAGCATTTACACTTGCTGGCAGAACAGTGAGGGTTTGCTGACTTTCTTTTTAAAAGTGAAGAGCTTGAAGTTTTATTTCCACAGACATTTATACTGAGCTAAACTACAAGAGGATAAGCAGATACTCTAAATGTATACATACCTAATAGAGGTACAACACCAGAAGCTATGATGTATGGTACACACAGGGAAAGTAACAGAACAGAGATTACAGGTGCCGCCAGTTTATGGATTATGAAGTGTAAGTCAATGTTACGAATCCCATTTGCATATACCTAAGAACAACAAATTAGAAATAAACCAATCAGGAAAGCCATGTATTGTGCTTACAGCAAAAAGTATGAGGTTTTACATGATTGTCCTTAAGAGAAGAAGCAAGTGCTCATAACTGGAAGAAAATGACAATGACCACAGTCCAAGAAAAAAACTGCACCAGTCTACATCATGAGGAGACCTTAGAGTAGCCTTCCAGTATCTGAAGGGGGCCTACAGGAAGGCTGGGGAGGGACTAATGACAAGGTCTTGTAATGACAGGACAAGGGGCAATGGGTTTAAACTGGCAGAGGGGAGGTTTAGACTGGATGTTAGGAGGAAGTTCTTTACAGTGAGGGTGGTGAGACACTGGCACAGGTTGCCCAGGGAGGTTGTGGCTGCTCCCTCCCTGGAGGTGTTCAAGACCAGGTTGGACGAGGCCTTGAGTAACCTGTACTAGTGGGAGGTGTCGCTGCCTATAGCAGGGGGTTGGATCCTTGAGGTCCCTTCCAACCTTTCCATTCTATGATTCCATGATTCCAAGAAGTCATTTAAATAGTGCCCAGGAAAACAATTTAATCTATGTGTTGTGACTTGTGGCAGTGGAAGAGGCCAGCTGAAAGATCATCAAATAGAGATGTGGATGATGGTCTTGTGGGTGACCTGGGATTGCTTTATGTTACCTTGCTGAAAGAGGACCCTGTGTATGGTAATAGAGCAACCCTATCATACTCAATAATGCAGGCAGAAAACAGAATCTTACTTTGCGCTTGGTTGAGCAGACCAGAGCTTCTGCATGTGGAGTCTGTGTTTGAAGACAGGACCTCCACAACTCTTTTGAGTTTCTGCAGCTAGTACTAGGAACTAAGGTATTAACATGACTAGATCAATCATGGACAAACACACAATTTCAAACGGCTACCACATACAGATACATGATGGCCTCTGTCCCACAGCCTGAGTGCAATCATTTCTAAGGATGGCTCAGGGGAGTTGACAGGTCAGGGCCACAGATAACATGTGAAATAGAAGAGGAGCAATGGTATGCATCAAAACGTAGTCACAGAACTAAGACTACATTTCTCCACTGTGACACAAAGTGATAAGTAAATGGGATGGGTGCCAGATTTAATCAAGAGAGACACCTTTTGCAGAGAGGTCAGAGCATCAATCATAGCTATCATGTATAGTAAAGGACTGAAAAGCTGAGATACTTCATTGAGGTAAGAGACATAGAAACTGAAGACTATAACAAAGAAAAAATTACTTCTGTCAAAGAAACCAACAGGCCATATGACTCAAAACTGCTCACAGAAAAAGAGGAATGAAAATGGCATCTTTTATATGCACTTATCAATGAGTAATCTCTACAGCTCTGTTTCTGAGTGGTGGACATAAATAATATCCAGTATTTGGACACTTGTGACTTCATCCGAAGAAATAATGGTATTTCTTAGTTTGATACAAACCTAATAAAATTGCATATTTTCTTGATTTCAGATTTGAAGGTTGTTTTTGTTTTATTGTTAAATACACCTTAATGGTTTAGGCTACACTAGTTGAGTTTTAATTATTCAAACTACTCCATCACTACAACAGTAACTCCATTTTCTGAGTCACATACAAAACTTCTTCAAAATGGATTATACAGATAATTCAGACAGTTTTTCCTACCTGTTCAATAACAGTTTTCAGCCACCACTGAGGACCCATCAGTGTTATGGCAGCAATTATTTTGGCATGCAGAACTCCAAGAGCCCAGTCCTAAGTTTTAAAAAAAAGGATCATTAGCATATGCATATTTTTAAACAGTTTGACCAAAAGCTTTTAGTCCGACTTGTTAATATTAGTTATAAGTGGAAAGATAAATTACTTTTCTGTTAACAAGGAACACTGTTTAGAAGGTGACACCCATAAATTCTCAAGAAAAAGCTCTCAGTCTTAATTGACATTTGTAAAACTCTCAACACCCTGGAACCATGAAAGCTAGCTACAACCATTAAACCAAAGGCAAATACAAAATAAAAACATCGCATTACTCAAAACAAGAAAGCAAGAGATAAACATTCTGATATAAAGTAACTAACATTGGTAACATTTACTTAGAAGTAAGTTACTTTGATTCCTTTTAAAAAGGAAGAGAAAGAAGATACAAAGAAGCTCATATAAAGAAACGTAGCATTTTTTTTGTTCTTCTAAATTTGAATTGTTGACAAAAGCCTATGTGATACAAGATCAGCTACACAAAACAAGGCAATGCTCTTCACAAAAGAACATCACACTATTCTAAGTAAAATTTATGCTTTAACATATATGGCAATTATTATGGATTAAAAAAACAACAACATAGCACATCTATGGGCTTCCAGTGAACACCACACATGATTGAGTCAGTCCTTTCAGGATTACAGATGGTTAGCTGTAACAGTTTCTTCAACAAACCCCACCAAAAATAAAATACAAAGTATAGGATGACAATGTAGAGCAAACAACTACACAAGCAGTAAGATTTGGAGTATCAGTGCAAAATTTGTTTTCTTTAACTGCTTTGGGAGGGGTTGGACCTGATGATCTCCAGAGGTCTCTTCCAGCCTCTATTGTTCTGTGATTTTAAAAACCTCATCTTATGTTAATGTCTATTGCCCCAGATACATTGTAAAAGTTAATGAATTAGAATAAGTCAGGGTTAAAGTTGCTTCAAGCATGTAACCTTTGTGTAACATTATTTGCTTTTGTCAAAAATGGAGGTTACTCCTTGTTAAAACTCCTTGTTAATTTAAAACAAATCTCAAATCCCTGATATTTTGAGAAAGCTCTACCAACAATTAAATACTCTTTCAGTGTATTTAATTCCAAACTTTTAAAGAACATTTTTACCATTATGAATTCTTTCCAAAACTGTTTTGAAAACGTGATCATTTGCCACTGCAATCGTATGATGTCCCGACTTACTAGTCATTTTCTTAGNCTTCTAAATTTGAATTGTTGACAAAAGCCTATGTGATACAAGATCAGCTACACAAAACAAGGCAATGCTCTTCACAAAAGAACATCACACTATTCTAAGTAAAATTTATGCTTTAACATATATGGCAATTATTATGGATTAAAAAAACAACAACATAGCACATCTATGGGCTTCCAGTGAACACCACACATGATTGAGTCAGTCCTTTCAGGATTACAGATGGTTAGCTGTAACAGTTTCTTCAACAAACCCCACCAAAAATAAAATACAAAGTATAGGATGACAATGTAGAGCAAACAACTACACAAGCAGTAAGATTTGGAGTATCAGTGCAAAATTTGTTTTCTTTAACTGCTTTGGGAGGGGTTGGACCTGATGATCTCCAGAGGTCTCTTCCAGCCTCTATTGTTCTGTGATTTTAAAAACCTCATCTTATGTTAATGTCTATTGCCCCAGATACATTGTAAAAGTTAATGAATTAGAATAAGTCAGGGTTAAAGTTGCTTCAAGCATGTAACCTTTGTGTAACATTATTTGCTTTTGTCAAAAATGGAGGTTACTCCTTGTTAAAACTCCTTGTTAATTTAAAACAAATCTCAAATCCCTGATATTTTGAGAAAGCTCTACCAACAATTAAATACTCTTTCAGTGTATTTAATTCCAAACTTTTAAAGAACATTTTTACCATTATGAAATCTTTCCAAAACTGTTTTGAAAACGTGATCATTTGCCACTGCAATCGTATGATGTCCCGACTTACTAGTCATTTTCTTAGACACCTCTAAAGTATATTTTTATTATAATATAATGGAATAATTAATAGTCAAATTCTTCTTTGTATGATAGCTTCCAAACAAGTGGATACTGAAAGTAAATGAAAGCTTGTTTGTGGGCACTTCAGGAAAAAACACTACCTCTGAACACTTTGTTGTTTAATAATATTCATTCTAGAGCTTTTGAGTTATGTTTTCTTCAGTTACAAGTTCTTTCACAATTTGTTATAAGTGATATGCAAGCATTTCTCACTCGATTCACTGTGTCTTCATTTCTTTCACCAAATTGCACTCCCTTAACCTGTGAGACTAAAGAAAAACTAAACACTACTACCTCGAAACCTTGTATTAATGATCTGGCTTCTCAACCTAAAACTAATAAAATGATCCTAAAGCATATAAAAAAAACAACTACTCAAAATGTGTAGCACCACTGAACTAAAATCTCATATGGAAAAAAGGATCAGCTGAACCTCTTTCTGCATAACTGTAGGCAGAAAGCTTTCCAGAAAGGTCAGACAGAATATTTATGTCTGTGCATATGTATATAGAATCATAGAATGTCAGGAGCTTGAAGGGACCTCGAAAGATCATCTGGTCCAGCCCCCCTGTCAGAGCAAGATCGCCTAGAGCAGATCACACTGGAACACATCCAGACAGTTCTTGAGTAGCTCCAGAGAGGGAGACTCCACAACCTCTATGGGCAGCTGGTTCCAGTGTTCTGTCACCCTCACAGTGAAGAAATTCTTCCTCAGGTTCACATGGAACCTCCTATGCCTCAACTTCCACCCACCACCCCTTGTCTTGTCATCAGGCATCACCAAGAAGAGGCTGGCTCCATCCTCCTGGCACTCACCCCTTACATATTTATACACNAATACATAGAGCTGTACTAACTTCTAAACATAACTTTACAATGATGCTATTGAAAAACGTATCTATCCAATCACTGAAATGCAAACATACTCTGATGTCATCCCAAAAAGTTAATCTTTTTATACTCTCAATTTCTGTGCACAGCTCTTTGGTTATGCTGTTTACAGGCCTCACATGCAGACCAGCTGTCTTGTTTTTGACACAGAAAAATACTCTGCAAGTATCCTCTGAAATGCCAAATTAATAGGAAATAAGAATGCATACTCCATACTTCTAAGTAAAGAACTGCATCAATAGCAGCAGAAGAATGGGAGCAGAACAACTCACCTGCCAAGGATAGAAGAGAGGTGTTTGATCCAAAGGAACTCTCAAAGGTGCAACGATGACCAGTTCGAACAGAAGACCGAGCAGAAGTGGAACAACACCAGCTAGCAGTACAGCCACTATTAACGTCTTCATTATCTAAAAAACCCAAACTATCTAATTAAAGAATACTCTGAAAAATATATTAAATTTCAAAATGTAACTTAAATTATACAAACAGATAACACTGGAGAAAAAAAACCTAAACAACTCAGACCTTTAATTAAGTATGTACATACGCCTAGAACGAACTCTCATTACACAGTTTTGCAACAAAAGCTGTTAAGACTGGGTCCTATTCCACACAACCTCCAGAAAAAGGAATGAATTATCTTAAGCTTAAAATTTCCTAAAAATGATGGACATTTGGGAAACATGGTAATACATGAAACACACTGCTTTTTTTGTAACACTATAGTAAGCACACAAACATGTCCATTACAAGACACCATTTCTCCTATGAATGTTTAGAATAACTATACTTAGGCAAAAATCTACTACAAAAATCATTAAAACCAAAACTAAGATAAAAAGGGGAGACATAACTTAGTTACCATGGTGAGAATCTGAAATCCCCATATTAAAAAAGGGTATTTTCTTTAAAAATATTATTTAGACCACCACAATGGTCTGGCAACTGTGAAATATGAAAATATGCCTACAACTACTTTTAGAGGCACATTCATCATCATTGATCAGCCTTACTTGTTTATTTGATAATGTCAACTTGCTAAATGAGTAATAGCTATGCTCCCAGTTACATGTGAAAACATAAATGTTTGAGGACACATCACACGTGGATAGAACACAATGCACCATATTCACTTTTAAAGGAAGAAAACATGCATACATTTGTAAACGTGTGTATGCAAACCTATTTACACTGATGGTGTAACACTCTGCCAGATTGCTTCCAAAAACACAGGTAGCCTACACAATGGTAATGTAAGCTGTAAAAGCTTTACAATAGTCTGAGAAGGAAAAAGCAGTATGCATTACGGAGTAAAATCTGCAAGCAAACTGAAACAAGTTTTGCTAGCTACTTTGTGCTGGTTTGAGGCTACTTGGAATATTTTAATGGAGAAAATTATACTATATAAAATTATACTATTACTATTTATTATATATATTAATATAGAATACATATTATATATAAAATATATATAGAATTATTATTTTAAATTACACTATTATAAAATTATACTATAGGCTGTGAAAAGCAAACAATGGTGATGTCTACTTCACTCACAGGCTTGCTGAGATGTAGAAGAGTAAGNTCCTTAACTTCCATCCATCTGAGTCTAGTCTGGGTGATTTTACAAAGTGTGGGGGCTGGGTAACTCCCAAACCATCACATCGATAATTTGGTAATTTTGTTTTTCCCCTCAAGACTTACCATGAGAGACCATTCTTTGACCTTCTGAAAAATGACTCTTCGACCCTGTGGCATCCAGGCAACAAGCACTGTCACTGCTCGGATAGTTAGCCAACAGACATAAAGCCCACAAGCAGCTGTGTACAGTTCATGGATTTTGGCAGCCCCCGTCCAAAATGACATTAACCATCGACCAGCAAATACTGAAAACACAAACACTGTTAAATAGAGTAATGCTTTTTGATGCATTAAGAAGGATGCCTATTAAAAAAAAAAACAACACTAAAATGCATTTTAAAATACAAATGCACAAATAGCATTCAGCATAAAACAGTGTTTTGGTACTGTATCCATAAGGCACAGGTGTGTGAAGCACTATGCAAATAGCTACACAGATGATGCCAGATACATATGCACAATCATTTTTTTCACTAAAATTTCATCACACCAGCAATGTGATCTGAACTATGGCAAAACAAAGCACTGAATGCACTGTTCAGAATCTAAACACTAATCTTCACAACTGCAAAGCCGTTAATGCGTAAGTTTGAACTTGAATCTCCTGAGCAACATTTGGGTTATTTCAGAGTCTCATAATTTTTTTAGACTTATTGATAGGGCTTTTCCAAAGCTCTCCTACACAAAATGAGATACTCATTTGCTACATTTAATCTTTTTTAGTAGTTGCCATTCACTAGTATTATAGAAGGATTATTTTATGTACTACTATTAAAACCATCACAAAACTCATAACTAACCTCAACACATGACTGACTTCAGGACCATCAGTACACCGTGGTAAAAATCCCATGGTACTATGGTATCCAGGTTATAAAATTTAAATGAGTTTACATGTCTCAATTTATGTTAAACTATTTAAAAAAGTCTACAGAGTGCTTTTGCTTTGCTTTACACATATATGTGAAGTAGCACAGTCTCTTACTGACTTGCTGCAACATCACCTTCAGAATATTTAATGAAGAATATTTATTTAATTAATATTTAATTTATTTAATGAAAATATATAGGTTGTTGATAACAACTTATATATTTTCCTTCTCTAAATGGTAAAGCAGGTGCAAGAGTTTCAATTCTTCTGTTCTCTCAATTCTACTACAGTGACTGTCTTAGGACTTGGAGCCCTGTCCTTAAAAGAAAATTATAACAAAAAGGACATTTCAATCTATGTCAATTGAATACAATTATTATCACACAGAGTTTAAATTCTTTGATGATGTAATATTAAAAATGAGATAATTATCCATGTTTTCTCCTTTTAACTTAAACAATGTCTTCAAAACATCTGCCCGTGTTGAGTATGGCAACGTGCTGGGTTGTTTTCAACAGCAATTTTATGATAGACTTACCTGGTAAGGTAAGGCAGATAAGACTAGCAATCAGTAAGGTTATGCACATGAAAACAATCAACAGAAATATCTGAAAGGAAAAAAAGACAAATAGATTAAAGAAGTTATTTAACCCAAGCAAAAAAAAAAACCACACAACCCAACCCAACCAAATCACCCCAGAAAGGCAGCTAAGTTGAAGTGTTCAAATACTAATTGAATAAATCAATCAGTGATAAGAAACCTATCCAAAGTACACGCAGCACACTTATGGTGTTGTGCATTTCTCCTAAGAGTTCAGATCAGTTGTCACAATGGAAAAAAGTAACATTTGAAACCAGAATGACTGAAAGTTGTTATGTTAAAAAACCCTGAAAGGTTACTAGCTCTGCATCTCAGATAAGCAAGACGGCAGTTTTAGAATTAGGAAAACCTTGCTGAGAAAGTTCTTCCAGATATACTCAGGTTTATGTGACTAGAAGTCAGTTACAAATGAAGCACCTGTAGTACTCCTGCCTGACTCATTTATGTATTTCAAACAAGTGGAACCAGAGACAAAATCATACCAGTGAGACACCATGTATTTGAGACTGCACAAGTGCTTGTCATCTCTTGATGAAAACGATGGAAAGAAATTCAGTTAAATTGGTTCTTCTTTTGATGTCTACATTCTATTAGAAAATTCTCAAAAAACCCAACTTAAAATATCAAGACAAGGGTAGGTAGAACAGAAAAAATAGTCTAAGAGCTGAATATCAAACTGCTTATCAGTTCAAGGTCAGCATCTCAAATTACTGAAATCTTATAATATTGTCCCTTTCTAGAACCATTGCATATGTCAGCATATATTCTTTTCCAGAAACATCCACAAGAATAAAATACTCATGCAAAGGTAGTTCTAGAAAGGATTTAATGAGTCCCAAGGTTAACACATCAGTTACTGGAATGCAACATGTCCACATTACAGTTGTTATATACTGCCAGGTCATGGAAAAGGGCTTCCACTTGCAATTACCTTCATAGCTAACAGGAAGCTGATTTCAATTAACCTCTCTACCGTTCCCACAACTTCATACTCACTCCAACTGTCACAAGTATCATATTTTAAAGTAATACTATAAAGTATTATCTGAACTTTTGAATGCTCAACTAATGTCTTCTGCATATTACCTCAGTTTTCAGCTGGATCAGTTTTCCTGTTCCAGCTCACTGCCTGTTCTAGCACAGGCCACCATGCTAAAAAGGGAAAAAAGGAGCAGCAGTTACCATGGAGAGAAAACTGCCATCACTCCTTTCAGCAGTAAAGGCATATTTATGCTAGATTCAATTGGTCTCTGACTATGTTTTGACTTCCTGTTATGACCAAGTCGAGATAACAGCAGCTGTCATGACATGGACAAATTCATTCTGCTTTTCTAGCCTATTATCCCTGAACTACTTTCACTATTTCCTCTACAACACTGCTGTAGCACATCAACCCCTGTGGAAAGCCATTTTAAAGGGGAAAAACGGCAGAGAAGTGAATAAACTTCACTCTCTCCAAAAGTCCCAACTTCAAACACTCAGAAGTTCAAAAGTTGTGAAGGCCTAAAATATATTCAAATTTGCTTTCTACTAGGCTGAGATTTCTAGGAATAAAAGCACCTTACTTTGTTATGAAAACTCTGGCAGATTTCAAGCATTTTAAGGAAACTTCAGAAGCAAACCTACACATTCTAACTTTCAGCCTTTACTATCATTCTTGAGCTACACCTGATACCACTGTAAATAAGCTGTGTTTAAGTTTATATTAGATTAACTCAGTTCTAGTAACAACATAATCTACCTAATTTGATGTATATACTATTCTATGAAGTTCAGCATTTACAAACATTTCTAGCAGTATGCATTTAGAACTTTCAGGTATTACAACTCCTTTCTACGTTTAGTATAGATGTGCTAGAAGTTCTCAGTTTAAATTTCTTACACATCAAAAGAAGTTTAAAATACACTTCAGCTAGAAGGCTGAAGTATGCCCCCCTTGAAAGCTATGCCTTGTTAGAGACACTCCTGAACTACCTGTTTGCTGGGAGGTTGTTAGATTTCTCTCCATTACCAACCATTAGAATAAAAAAAAAGTGAAAACACATAATACACAGCACATACAAGATCTAAAAAATAAAAGGTTGCAAGTCAGAGGGTGGGAGAAGGCTGTATGTCAGAGTAACTAAGTCTATTTTTAAAAAGATGCAAACTACAAAACAGAACCAAGATGACCCATCAATTCACTCCTCAAAACACATGGGCCAAATACGTGTCTCAAAAAAATAAAACCTATTATTCAAATATCTTTCCCTTTTCTATTAACACATTGGATATACCTACCCTAAGTGGGAATTTTAAAGGCCTACGATAAGGCTGGAAACCCACAGGTCCTCCTTGTTGAAGTATGGCTTGATGGGCTGCATGAAGACCTTCTCCCACAACTGGAACGGCATTATTATTGCGAGCATGCTGATTGTTTGGCTGCTGGTTTGCATTGTTTTCATTCTCTTCCTGGTCACCAAGCAGGTAAGAATGGAGATCCCTGTTAACAGTAAAAATTTCATGTTTTTTCTGTTTGACATTAAAGAGAATCTTAGAGAAGACAGGCCTAATCACAATGAGTACAAGTGGTACTTACTCTATATAGTGACAGAATCTTGTCACACTAAAATAAACTATTTTCTGATAATGCATCCTGAACTCAAGAGAAATGTTTATGTGGATGCCGATTAGAACAGTGGGAATACAGCCACAAAGACAGACCACTTATGTGCTTGACTGCTTTAACAACATCTGGTCTAACAGTTGTGCACATAAAAGACAAATTGAATCATTATCTCAGTGTGTATAAACAGGCAGCTCAGGTGACAGCCTTTACCTTACTGCAAGTTTTATTGGAAGTAACTGCCTTCAAAACCTAAACCGAGTCAGGGTAAGTCTTTCAAGGAAATTCTGAATTGCTCAAAATCTGTTTTGTAAGAACATTAATCCCAGGAGTCAATCTGCTTTAGAAAGCATTCTGTTGATATTTCCTGCATGCATCATTAGCAAACAGATATTTGAGTCTGACTGAAACTCTCCAAGACTCAATATGAACATTTAGAAGTTAATTTTCCTCAGCTTTAGTAGTAAGATGCATGCAGATATTGAATTGGCAGACAAGTAAAACCAAAATTGCTGAAGAGATTTCTCAATTTCTCAAGAAAAAGCCATTCTACCATCATCTCTTAAATTCTCTTCTTGTATCATACTTAAACACTATGAAAACATAGACAAATTAATTTTAAAAAGTTTCCAAAATGCAAACAAACAACTTTTATTGATTTTCTCAGTCTCAGACATATTTTAGTAATGATCTTCATCCTAATGGTGCTGCAGTGGCATAATCCATAAGACGACACAGTGGGAGAATGCCACATACTTTGAAGTCACTAACTTTATAGAAACCAAAACAGAATGGATGTTGATTTTAACTGGTTAAACACATATGAACTAAAAAATAATTTCAAGTGCTAGCATTCCACCTGTCAGCCTAAATTAAAGAGCCTTGCTCTGTATAATCATTTATTTTTGCTGACACAGATACAGTTTGTCTTCTTCAGAGACTGAATTTTTAACTTTAAAATCCACTATTTAAAAGATATTAATTTTTTCAGTTTAATATTGTAAATAATTTTTCATCTTTTTTTCTTGTTGTAGTAAGAAATACAAGATGTGCAATGAATTTTACTTAGATGGCTCATGCAAATGCTCTTCTGACACTTAACCTCTAATTTTTCAATATAATAGCATGTTAACAAGTTGTTAGTCATACCTATAGTTTTTTTTTAAACTGTAGTGATTTAGGAAATCACTACAGAAGTTTTTAATCACATTTATCTGTAAAATAGCTATTAAAATTATTATTAAGATAACTCTCTTGAAAGTATGCTGCTTTCATGTGAAAAGGTTAAGCTGGACAACAATGATTGTGGTTGATTTTGCCTTTCTGTACTTACAGCAAGTACCCAGCAGAAACAGTCCATGCTCGTACAAGACCTTTCAACCACTGTCGGGTATGTCCTTGTTCTAACAAAGCTGGAAGCACCACCTGAAGCAACAGGAGCTCTAGGGATAGTTCACTTACTGGAGCATCACTAGAAACAATGGCAAGAGCAAGAAATCAAACATAAAGAACATTCTGACAGTAATCTTTCACACTGAATCATATTAAGACCACCACAACAGAAAACTATATTGGATGCCAACAGGAAAAGTTCTTAGGTTTTTGCAGGTATCTTTCCTTATGTACAAGTTCATGAGTGTTTACAGACTCAGGTGCACAAGAAATGTAAGAAAAATGTGAAGAGCCAATCACATTCTCTGATTTAATCTATATGCTTCTACCATTGCTGTTTCAATTACTATTTAGAAACAGGAGCAATGCTGTGACTATACAGATATGCAGTTACAGACATTCATTCCTGAAGAGATAATCAGGAATGACTGTGAAAACCAAACATGGCAACAACTTAACCATGAAAAGCTGAAGAAAAAAAAGTGTTTTGAGGGCATAGAAAGAATGGGGGGGGGGGGATTACAAAAGTAATACGGAATGCCTATAAGCTGTTCTTAGTAGCTTTTTACTTCAAAAATTGTATGATGTATCCACATGTTTTGCCTTTTCACTTTTCTGTAACAATGAAGTCAATTGAAAACAAACAAAACATACAAACGATGTCACATTTTTTTCACATTCCTGAAGGACATGGAACTGTTGGAGAGGGTCCAGAGGAGGGCCATGAAGATGATCAGAGGGCTGGAGCAGCTCTCCTATGAGGATAGGCTGAGAGAGTTGGGGCTCTTCAGCATGGAGACAAGAAGGCTTCCAGGAGACCTTAGAGTAGCCTTCCAGTATCTGAAGGGGGCCTACAGGAAGGCTGGGGAGGGACTATGGACAAGGTCTTGCAATGACAGGACAAGGGGCAATGGATTTGAACTGGCAGAGGGGAGATTGAAACTGGATGTTAGGAGGAAGTTGTTTTCAGTGAGGGTGGTGAGACACTGGCACAGGTTGCCCAGGGAGGTTGTGGATGCTTCTTCCCTGGAGGTGTTCAAGGCCAGGTTGGACGAGGCCTTGAGTGACCTGTACTAGTGGGAGGTGTCCCTGCCTATGGCAGGGGGTTGGAACTAGATGATCCTTGAAGTCCCTTCCAACCTTACCATTCTATGATTCTATGATTTTTTTTCTAGTTAGATCAAGAATAAAGAAAACGACTTTTTAGAATTAAATGCCTACCTGTAGAGCATAACATTATATGGTAGAAAGTTGGGCAGGAGATACTTAATAATGCGTATGGGAAGCCAGAGCATGAGCAGTACAATTGATCCAAACACAATCTGCAACAAGGAAGTTAAAAAAGTTAAGTCCAAATAGCAGAAATCACCAAATGAAGTTTCCCACTCATCTGTTTTATGTATTTCCTGTATGTGGGTACGGTTAGCCCTGGTTAACAGACAAATGTCTACCCAGCTGCTCTCTCATTCCCCTCACTGGCTGAATGGGGAGAAAATAGAAGAAAGGTAAGAAAAACTATCATTATCTCAGTCAAGTTAACAGAGAAAGTGAAAGCTGTGTTTGCAAGCAAAGCAAAATGACAAACTCAGTCACTACTTCCCACCATAAGGCCAATGATTAGTGCCTTCCTGGAAAGCAGAGGTTCAGTAACTGCTAACAGCTGCTGAGCAAGATAAATGCCATAACTGCAAACACCAACCTTCCTTTCTCCTTTCCCTCTCACTTTCAGTGCTGAGCACAATGTCACATGGTACACAACACCTGTTAGGTCAGTGTGCATCAGTGTGAACCAGATACACTCCCCTCAACCTCCAGTTTATTTGTGAAGGGGTGAGCAGGGCAGACAAGGAAAGAGGGAAAGCCTTGACCACGTGCAAACACTGTTCAGTTACAGCCAAAACCATTGTGTTAGCAACATTGTGTCAGCCACTAATACAAAGCATAGAAGGACATGGTCTGTAATAATGAAAATTAAATCCATCCCAGACAAGACACTACAGTTACAACATCACTGCAGCTGTGCTGGTTTAAGGCTAATTGGAATATTTTAATAGAGAAAATTATATTATAGGCTGTGAAAGGAAAACAATGGTGATGTCTACTTCACTCATAGGCTTGCTGACACGGATAAAACTAAGAACATAAACAATAGATAAGACAGTCGGGCTTGGGGCACTCTCTGGGATACAGTGTCTGGGGCTATCCTGCAACTTCTGGCTTCTTCTCTCCGACAAATTAATTTCACTAATCACTTTTCTTCTAACTCCTCCTCTGGCCGATCCTCAAAACCTTGGGGTAAGGTATAGGGGTGGGGAGAAGGTGGAAGGGTGGTTGGGAGCCCCTCCTGGGGTCTCTGATTTCTGGGAGGGGTGTTGTGTTTCTGTATTACCTTTACCTTGTATATTTCTGTAAATATTGCTGTATATAGTGTATATATCTGCTTGTACATTGTGCTGAGCTGTAAATAGAGCTTCATCTAAACTTCCAGCCGACTCAGTTTTAGCCTGGGTCATTTTACAAAGTGTGGGGGGGCGGGGAACTCCCAAACTCACATCAGCAGCTCAATGAACTGGTTGGCCAGCTGACCGTATAATGTGAGACAGTCACCTTCTTCCCACATCCCCCAGCACTAGCACTACTAATTTTGGATTCCTCTCTTTTCTTAGTGGCTGAATTTTTAAGTGCCTTGTAGGTGCCTTTCAGTTTGTATTTTGTCACATTTCCAATTGGCTGAAGGATCAAAATTTAGTTGAGGAGATCAGGTGCATGAAGACCATGTACTTCCATGAATCCTGATTCCTTAGGAAACCAGATTAAAAATTAAGTACATTTTAAACGTTCTTAACTTCATATAAATACACCACTAGAGACTAAGAATGTAAAGAAGATATGTTTAACTATGTGAAAAAGAACAATCAAATCCCACTCTTCTTGAAACTTCTTTGTTCTAAGCGGGAAGTTTCTTACAAATACTGAAAAAGAAACACAATTTGAAAAGCATCACTTGGGTTTTGCAATAGTAAGCTATGAACAATCACTGTTCTGAAGCCCATATTCTAGTATGAAGCTGGTAAAATTCTGAATTAGTTATTAGTTAAGCAAATCAAACTGCTGAGTTCAAGTAACTGTCAGTTCTGACAGTCTGACAACATATTGCTGAGACCTTTATTAGTAAGTAAAATATTTGCTTGTATTTAGGCCACTTGCTGCAAGTCAGGTTCAGGCAGCATAATAATTATCTGTAGAGAAAATACTCTGAAAGGCAGACAGGCCAGCTCCTTTCATGTACTGAAGGGCTCTCTAGTAGAACTAAAATGCTTCCACGAACTTTTGCTGCTCAAAGCACTTCAGGTATATGTGTACAGTGTTTCTGGTGTATAAATGTCATGTGTGTCATAAAACTTAAAACAAACTCAGTCTCTTTCTTTACTGCATGCTGGGCAAACTTCAGACAAAGAAGCAAAAGGCAAAAAACTTCCACTATAATCTGGAAACAGACAACATTGGCTAGATGAGCATAATCTAATCCAAAAATTAACAAAAAAAGTTACCCTACCCCTGCTGCATAGTTTAAGTCAAATTGGATGCACAATGTTTACTAAATGCATGAAGTGATTTACAGTATCTATAATAATAAAAAACATCTGTCCGAGTAGAAAAACTATTTCCTGTGATTTTGTGTGAAGATGACAGCACAGAAGAATTTGGTTTGGAAGTGACCTCTAAAGGTAAACTACCTCGACCCTGTACTCTGAGCATACTTGGCTGCAGCAGGTAGTTCAGAACCTCATTCAGAGCTCTGAGTGTCTCAAGAGACCTAGATTCTGTTGGCGACCAGTGCTTAATTACCTTCTTGATGAAAATATTTTTCCTCAAATATGCAGTAGAATACACTAGAGTTAACATAAAATTCTCAAAAAATTATTTGGAGAGAAAAGTGTCCTTACCACTGATAAGATAAATCTCCTGAGATGTCTATAAATAGGCAAGTGAATCATTTCCTGCACAGGATTAAAGTCTGGATCATTTAAATTCCTGAGAAACCATAAGACACCAGGTCTCAATACCTGAAGTAGAGAATAGAAAACAATATAAAGCAGAGAGAATTATTTTTGTGTTCTTTTCTATTTTAGGTAGCAGTGCTGCAAGAAGTAAGTTTCAAACAGAACAGGAGTATTTGTTGAGCAAGGTTCAAAACAGCACAGAAACAGAACAAAGGAATACTATCATAGAAAAATGGTAATAATTACAAGCTTTAAGATTCATCGGTATTTGAAAATAAACAATTAAAATGTATTTAGACTCATTTGTAGGCAATACCTGTATTTAAGGACCCTGCAAACTGAAAATCTGTAAGTAAAAATACACTCTAAACCATCATTTTACACTGCAGAAGGTACCAGAATGACCCTTTCTATAGAAGGCTGAAATCCAATAAACACACAGAGAACAGCTGCAGGAATACCCACACATGAAAGATTTAACCAACAGTTCAACTTGCAAGTTTCTGTGTTACAAACCAACCTTGCTCTTAGAAACTTACCTCTCTCAGTAAAAGAATGAAGGATGCGAAATAAAAGACATAAACCATTCCGACTAACCAGTGCAGAAACATGGTGGTACCTGGTGCAGACTGAAAGCTCAATTCTCTGTCTTTCAAAGTGGCATCAAACATTTCCTAGCAGGCAAGGAGAAGAAAAGCAAAAAAAAAAAAAAAGAAGTTTGGCAAACCTTCACAGTTATTTTGTTCACTGTAGTTTATACACACGACTAAGCATTTAGCTTAACTATCTACATCATAGCAGTTACTTAAAAGGGGAAAAAAGGGGCTAATTTAGAGTAAGAAGAGCAAATAAAGACCAATTTCTGACCAATTTCTTTCTTAGTGTGCAAAGAAGTCAAACACTACACTATATAAGTTATGAGTTCAAATGAAGTTGCATTAAGTGTGCTGAATTCCAAGCAAACAAAGTGTATTTCTAACCCAAAACAGAAAGATTTGACAACTATTCAAATATGAAGTTATTACATCTTTTTACATAAGATGGCTACATAAAGCTTATTCAGTACACTGGTTTGCTTAAACTCATTCAGTGGTCTTGTGAATGCAGGAAAAGGATTTGGATCTTATTTTAATAATACCACGTTGTTTTGTATCAAGTAACAGAAGAAAACAAAATTAGCACAAGCAGTGCTTGAAAAACCCTCTGAAAACACTGTTTATAAAGAGAGAAAAATGCTGTCCAGCTTTTACAAACAACCCTCTTCTGATCAGAACTTATTTTGCCTTTAACTACAAATGCTGTAAGAAAAAAATATTTTATCCCATTTATTCCCATTCTTACCAAAGAGCATATATCCAGCCACCAGCCACAGATGAGAGGAAACACACCAATTTCAACCACTACTAGCAAGGAAACCTTTAGGAAAAAATGAGAAAAAGAACATCAATTACTAAGATTACAATATAATCTTACAATGAGAGGGTTGTTTATCTCATCCAAAACATGGGGTTACCTTGACAACAATATAGCAAACTCCAAGTAAACGCCGCGATCGCTGAAACTTAACAAGTGCTGCCAAGCCCTGAAGAGTTTTGTCAAGAAAATAACTGACAAATACTTCATAACATACCAGTTTGATTAATATGAAACCCTGTATTATGTGGCTTTTAGCAGCAGGAAATTTTATAAAACACAAAAGCAAAATAGGAGGTATGTATTTCATCAGGATTCTGTTTTCAAAATTGGCTGTGACTCTGTAAATCAGAATCTGACCTGAGTAAGCACATTCCAAAACTGAAGGCCTAGCTGAAGTGGTAGCTTTCTTTTTCATGCAGTTTGAAAAGTAATTGTCACCTCTTCCAAGAAAAATATGCATATTAACACTTTGAGGGTTTCTTTCATTTTCTTTTAGGAGGAAAAACAGAGACACACCAACAAACTGTTCTACTGCACGTGCGCCGCACGCTATGCATTTTCATAATCCCTTTTCTTTTTCTGCTGCAACTATGCAGCCCACAGCAATAGTGTAAGGGCAGAGAGGAACAAAAATGGTTCTACATGCATCTTCTCAAACACACCTTCAGAAATTTAGTCAGGGTCCTTCAAGTAAGCATGAAGCCTAGGATTGTGTGCTCTTAAACATGTGTAAGTGTTGTGACGAATGCAGTCATACTGACGACATTCAAATGTCCAAGAGAACAGAAGAGATCTTCTCTTCTAATTTCACCACAAGAGTAGAACAAAACAGTAAAAATTAATTTCACCTATTTCAGGCCTGTGTCTCTTCAAAATATAGTCAGAAAAATGGTTTACATGTAAAATCTGAACCAGGTAACTAGTGACAAAAGGATACATGACAAACAATTAGAGTCACTGCTAGCAGAACATATCCAACTATAGTTGTAATCAAGCCTTCAAAGTGAGATGCTTGAACCTGAAGGGTAGAAGGAAAAAAAAGAGAGTTAATCAGTCTCTCAGTAGATTACACCTCCTTTTTATGTCATTAAGATAAATTCCAAATCTTGACTCTTCAACAAGTATGACAAATTCCTTCATTTTTTACTTATTTTGATAATCTCCATCAAGAACAGGAAATGTTTATATTTACTGGGGAAGTCTAACAACTACTTTTTTAATCATGAAATAATCTCTGTAAATGAAACAGTGTCACTGTGCACTATCCATCCATAACCTTCTAGTTTTCACTACCTGTTATCATCATATATAAAAAAAAAAAAATATTCAGTATACAAATTAAAAATCTATGAGGAACAAGAGGCTGTTAAAAAAACACCACAAAAACATATGCTTTTTTTGCCAAAGGAGGAAAACTCACTTAATGTACATGACAGAAGATATGGAAAGAGTGAGAGAATGGATTAAAAAAAAGTTTGAGGAGGAAAAAAAAAAAAGACACTTGAGGTTACTTTTGCAATCACAAATAGTGGAAGTATGCTACAAAAATATTATGATTAAATAAGCTGTGTCAGTTTTTAAATTTTAAATTCTAGAACAGTACTTACATATTCCTCAAAGCCCAGGCCAACAATGGAGAAGTGACCAATGTGGTATGGACAAAATGCTGCACAAAATAAAGCAGAAAGAAGTGGGGGGGAAAGCCATGAAAACTGCTAAATGGAGTCTTATTTGCAGGATGGTATTGTAGTCAGCTTGCCTTTTTTTAAACAGCTATGAATTACTGTGCAAATATTTGCAAGTGTTATATTTCTATAATTTTACATACACTGAGAATCACGTAATTTACACTGAAAGACTACAAGCAGTATAGAACTAACTACACACTATAAGAGGACAGTATTTTTTTTTAGTTTATCTTGCTATGTGTGCAAATCAACTTCTCCATCTTATGTACTAGGGTAGCATTGGTCTGATAGGACTGCTGTAGAAACCTGTTCCTGTATATTCAGTCTCTCCCATGTATCAGAAGACTTAAGTGGTCATTCTACATCTTAAGTCAGATGAGACTTGTTTTAGCAAGGCTTCAGTTTCAGTGCTTAACAACACTGTGAAAAATGCAAACCCCTGCAGAAATTTGCAAAGGGAAGAGATGCTCCATGCCTGGAGACATTCGAGGTCAGGATTGATGGGTCCCTGAGCAACCAGATTTACTAGGGGATGTCCCTGTTTACTGTCAATGACCTCTAGAGGCTGGGGTTCTTTAGCTTGGAGAACAGGAGACTGGAGAGGTGACCTCATCAATGTTTATAAATATGTAAAGGGTGAGCGCCAGGAAGATGGAGCCAGCCTCTGCTCAGTGATGCCTGGTGACAGGACAAGGGGCAATGGATGGAAGCTGAGGCACAGGAATTTTCATTTAAACATGAGGAGGAATTTTTTCCTTGTGATGGTGACAGAACTCTGGAACAGGCTGCCCAGGGGAGTTGTGAAGTCTCCTTCTCTGGAAATATTCAAAACCTGCCTGGACACATTCCTGTGTGATCTGGTCTAGGCGATCCTGTCTAGCAGGGGGGTTAGACTGGATGAGCTTTCAAGGTCCCTTCCAGCCCCTGACATTCTATGATTCCCTTATTACTAAAATGTTGTTGCTTCTGCACACAGTTGTGTCTAACACTAACAAACTCAGGCACCATAATCCAAAGACTTCTGCTAGCAATCAAGCATGCAAAATGGAGGCACAGGGAAGAGCTGTTACTCTTTCATGTCACTCAACAGGTGTAAGGTACAGGAGAAAAAAAAAAGTCCTGAATCAGATTCTCAATCCTCTCAGGAGGATCTTGACCAAAAATTTCTTTTCTACATTTTTCCCCTCTGTTGTCCACCAGAGTAGAAATGCACATTTAGCCTGTGTATTATAAGCAGTAAATATAAAATATGAATTACAGAAGATCTCAAAGCGTAGCCTTATTGCTATTTAAAATAAAGCAGGCATTTTACCTGTTTCTTACAGGGTTCAAATGATTGAAAAAAAAATATTGACAGTATGAAGATTTCTTTTTAAGCTGTGACAAGTTTACATTCAAGATTTTTTTCTATCCCTAACGATATATGGAATCAGAACTTTTTAAAACACTCCTATCTTGTACTAGAAAGAGTCTTGCGAACATTTTTAATTGTATAGATGCTGAAGCTGAACTGCAAAGGAGAAAGGAAAATTAACTAAAATGCACCACTGATCAAAATTTCCTATTTTCTAAAATTTAAGGCAGTAGAAGTTACACGAACTAAAGAAAGGTGCTCTGGAGTAATTTTGGGTGCAAAATGCAAGTATATTTTACAGCTATGCACAGTTACACTCTTGTGTGCTCCCTCTCTGTCCCAATTTTGAGCACCATAAACAGACTATGGATGGAAAAAGTGAGTTAATTATATCTAGACAAACTGTAAGAAAAAAAAAAATCATCTTAGACATTCCCAACAGTACTGCAACTGTTCCAACTGAATTCCAGAGGTTCCTCCTGTAACAGTATGCCAAATGAATGTTATTTTTTGTTATTTGGTTGACATTATTAAGCTTTTGGTAAGACTTCCCACTTCGGTAAGTCTATTCACTTAAAAGCACTGAAATGACAAAGCTAGAAGGAAAAAAGGTCTATTATCATATTCCCAGCCTGTCTGTGGTTCCCTTTTCAGATGTCACAACTTATTTAACCTGAGAGAACAGCCTTCAAAAAAAAAAAAAAAAAAAAAAGCATTATCACTTCAAAAAGGATTTTTTAAAACCTAAGAGCATACTTACCAAACACAAGTATGAACAATGTATTTAAAGATACCACCCAAAAGACATGTTCCTGTGAGGAATATGGGGGGAAGAGGGAGGAAAAGAAGGAAACAGTACATAAATGTCAGTCATTTCAATAAGCAGCTTTACTTTCATATCTAAACCTCTTATATATAAGCTTATTTTATCTGTCTTATATCATCAGACCTCGCACACCTTATATTAGAGCTAGGAAATTTGCTTTAAACACAAACACCAAAATGTGCAGGACGGATCACGCTTACGTTCAAGGACATTTACCTAAACAAGAGCACTTATATTTGCTTTAACACTCCTATTTTGTAAAAATAAGCTTATTTCAAAATCAATATAAATAGTACCACCCTTAAAAACAGTTACATGAAATGCATGTGGATATGTTATTTTATAAATGAGGAAATGTTCATATGAAGGTTTAAAAATCAAGACTGTCACAAGAAATCTGTTCAGAAAACTGACAGCTCTCACTAGAAAGGGCAGACAGCACATCCCTTGTCTAAGCAGTATTTATGGCTAAGTTTACACTAGCCTAAACAAGTCACACTACTTTAGAAATGAGACATTCCATTAGAATGTAAGACATTTTATTTCAGATGAGACATTTACCTACTGCAGTATCTTAACAAGCACATTCACATTTAAGAACTCTATTTTATGTGTGAAAGAAATAGAGTAAAATCTATACTACTGAAAGAGAGCAGAGATCTTTCCCCTTTAAAATATAAATTATTTCTTTTCAAAACAAGTGACCTGGCAGATCATACTCGGTGGAGTCAGAGACCCTGGATGTGTTTAAGGGGCGTTTAGATGCGGTGCTTAGGGATATGGTTTAAAGGTGAACCTTGTTGAGTAGGGTTATAGGTTGGACTTGGTGATCCTGAGAGTCTTTTCCAACCTGGATGTTTCTGCGATTCTCTGAATGTTGTTGTGATTGGCAACAAAACTTTACCCTTCGATTCTTTGCACTTTGTCTCCCCAACCCTGAAGTCAGAACTTGATACCACCAAATCAGATAGGATGCAGGCAACAGAGAGCTCTCTTCAAATAAACTATAACCAAGCCCAACAGAAGATACACATTATATATCTAAGAGTTTGTCAGGGAGATAATAAACACAGGCTCATCCGCAGACAAATGTTAAAAAGTCAACAGCCTTTTTTAGGAGCACTGTGCTAAATTACCATAATCAAAGATTTTTTGAACCAATTTAAAAAGATATGCATTCCCTAAGATAGGTTGACTATTTTGGAGATGTAAAAGAAAAAAAACTGATACTGATATCATAGAATTAATCAGGTTGGAAAAAACATTCAAGATCAAGTTCAACGTATCACCGAACACCTTCTAATTAACTAAACCACGGCACTAAGTGCCTCATTCAGCCTCTTTTTAAATACCTCCAGGGATGGTGACTCCACCAGGTCCTGGGGCAGCCCATTCCAATGGCCAATCACTCTTTCTGTGAAGAACTTCTTCCTAACACCCACCCTAAACCTGTCCTGGCACAACTTGAGGCTGTGTCCTCTTGTTCTGTCATTGGTTGCCTGGCAGAAGAGACCAACCCCCACTTGGCTACAATCTCCTTTCAGGTAGTTGTAGAGAACAGTAAGGTTTCCCCTGAGCCTCCCCTTCTCCAGGCTGAACCACCCCAGCTCCCTCAGCCTCTCCTTGTAGGGCTTGTGCTCCGGCCCCTTAACCAGCCTTGCTGCAGTAAAAAAATTTAAGGAGAAACAAAATAAACACCCAAATCCTGATGAAGTCAAGAAAAAAAAAAAATATTGAAAATCTTAAATTTTAAAATCTAGCCTACACCAAAAATTTACTAGTGCTGTTCTGGAGGTATTAGAGCAAATCAGAGAAGTCTGAATGAGGGTACTATTTTAATGATGATGAGGGGAAAAAAACCTTAAGGTTAGGTATTTTCAGCGTATGCTTTATGTGTCTAGTTTTTATTTGCAGTGAGGGTGTGATCCAAAATTACCCATGTATTTTAAGAAATTCTATTTTTATGCTAGACTCATATGACTCTACTTTGTGAACATTCTAAAAAGAGACAGTTTGCTTGAATGTGACAGGATATGAAAGTCTCTTTAGAAGGGAGCTCTTATTTCTGTAGTTGTAATAGATACAGATGACTTAAAATTTTCCACAGAAATTCTTGAAATGAACGATTTCACTTACCAAAAAAACCAAAGATCCATCAAGTCCAAGCATCTGTGAATATAAAGTAGATTTTATTTACTCATCAGAAAAACTAAGCAACATGCATCTGCGCGTTTCACACATACCAACAGTTACAGTCCAATACCAGCAAAAGCTTTTTTTTTCATGCTCAACCAACAGATTATTGTCATAAATTCTTTGAGGTAAAGATAGAAGCAAAGTTCTCCTTCACCACTGTAAACTCATTTCTCAGTTGATCAAAGGCAGTGAAACATATGGAATACCTTAATACATGTGTATTTATAGATGATAAATCAAACATGGGAATCAATTAATTACTAGACTGTATCTCCCAAGACTTTGAAGACTGATGAAGATTTTGTATTTGCAGATGATTTTATCAATTGCACTATTATTTAAAAACATGTTTAAGGAATTTAATGATAAATACAGAAGTTGTGGGTTCCCCCCCCCCCCCCGCTTCTTTCTAATTGCAAAGTTTATGTTGCTATAAGGAAAATCAAAAGCCAGTGTTTTACCTTCAACTAGTAACAGGATAATGTTCCTACACTGTATGTTATTTCAGTTTAGAACAGAATTGGTTTACAGCTGGGGAAGACAGGAAATAAACCTCCATCACCCTGAACAGCTGCTACAGGAGGTGTCCACAGACCATCCAAGACGACAGTTTAAAAGAAAATTAAAAGCTCTTCTTTCTTCCCTTCACTTAGTTTCTAATTATTTCAGTCCAGACACTCTTACTCCATGATTACTCAAGTACAGGTTCAAGGCTGTTTTGTACCAGGATTTTGCGCCAAGTTTTCAGATAAGTTGTGTTTATTTTCCAAAGCAAGCCAAGATGGGTATGTTTCTGAAAATTCAGAAAGCTCACATGCTATTTTCACAAAATGAAAGAGAAGAAAAGCCTACCCTATTTTTCATAATGAATGACAACTAGATATCTATTGCCAGTGCCAGCACACAGGACTCAAGATGGTTATGTGAGTTTCCTGAAACTGATTTCTCTATCCACGGAGAGGCATCAAAATATTTTCAACGGTGAGTATGTCAACATTTCCCAGCACATAAACTGGGTTCAGAAATAAACATGTCCACTTTGAGATACAGCAGAATGGTTCAGAAACTGGAATTTATGTCCTTTTTCACTACTTATTTTTCAAAACAAAGAAGTTTTCACTAAATACAAAACAAAACCCAAGACCTGTCACTTGTGATGAAAACTCTATTTCTACTGCACTGCGATCAAAGCAACAATATCACAGCCTGTGTTTTACAACTGTCCGCCACAGGAACTAGTGGCAAATCACACAAAGCTGCTTTATCTACCTTCAGCTAGATTTTGCTGCACAGAATCATAGAATGGTAGGCGTTGGAAGAGACCTCTAGAGATCATCTAGTACAAAACAACGCCCAAAGCAGGTTCACCTAGGGCAGGCTACACAGGAATGCATCCAGGTGGGTTTTTAAAGTCTCCAGAGAAGGAGACTGGGTAGCCTCTTCCAGTGCTCTGTCACCCTTACAGTAGTGAAGTTTTACCTCATGTTGAGGTGGAGCTTTGTGTCCCAGCTTGTGTCCGTTGCCCCTCATGCTGTCACTGGGCATCACTGAAGACTGACCCCATCTTCTTGATACCCACACTTAAGTTATTTGTAAACATCAGATCCCTTCTCAGTGTTCTCAAGGCTAAACCACCCCAGGTCTCTCAGCCTTTCCTCATACAAGAGATGTTCTATTCCCTTAATCATTCTTGTAGCTCGCTGTTGGGCTTTCTCCAGTAGTTCCCTGCCTCTCTCCAACTGGGGGACCCAGAATTGGACAAAGTACTCCAGATGATGCCTCACTAGGGCAGAGCAGGGGGACAGTAAAACCTCCCTCAACCTGCTGGACACATGAACCCAAGTGTGGTCTTCTAAACCAGCTGTAATAAAAATAGTTCTTGAGTTTGTTACACTATGATTATAGTCTACATGAATCTCATAGAATTTGTGATACATAAACAGAAGCAAAGCTACATTAAAATGCTGCATTTTTAAAAAAATACATTTGTCTTTTGCAAATACACAAAGAAACAAACCAAAATGCCCTGTTCTCTCTTTTCTTTAGTTTAATGCTTTCATGGATACAAAAATTAAGCACTAAACCAAATACCCATGTGCTCCTAATCTGGCCTATTATCCCTGATGCAAGCTGCAAGTAATTTCTAAAACCTGCCACACTTGATGACTTCAGAAAAGTCTGTGCTAAAACATACTTTAAGCTGCTTCTCAAGTCAAAGATGTGCCTTTTTGATAGTTAACAAGTAGCATAACAATATTTTGGTCTTAACCCAATGACTTTAGGTCACTACAGCCTCTGACTGATAGTTTTCACACTAGACAACAGCATTCAAATCTATCCCAAGTAGACTTTAAACACAGCAATACTACAATTAGTGAGTCTAAATTATTCCATTCAAGCATATGATTCTTACTTACTCGCTCCCAAGTAAGTTCTTCTGCTGCTCGATCCCATTCCAAGGCATTCCAGTTCATATCATCTGAGGAGATAATCATTTTTACAGCTGCTACAGAACAAGATGTAACCACTCCATGCTATGTTTTAAATTAACAGAAAAACTTCAGTATAACACTCAACTTGTAACTGCTGATAGCTACATAGTAGGAAAATTCTTCAGCACTCAAAAGGGAATGCATGAAAGGTGCAAAACCAAGATAAACTTAAGTGGGACTTTACACAGATTCCTTGAACCATGACAGTTCTAATTTCAATGGTTTTATTTATACTTAGAAGAACTAGAACATTACTGTTTTGAGTCACCTGTTACCTTGTGCTCCATTATTTGCATCTGCTGCATCTTCTACTACAGCATCTTCTTCATCTTCATTATCCTCCTCCTCTTCATCTACTTGTTCCTCTTGAATTTCAGGGTTCTCACCTACAACTACATTCTCAGCACCCGGGTTAGCAGGTTGGTCAAGCACAGCATTTTCAACACCTCCATTTACAACAGCCTGAGCCTGCAGAAAGAAGATTTAGTGTTCAGTTAAATTGATCAATCTCTCTCTGTGCTTTTACCTTGTAGATATATAAAAAAATACTATTAAAAATATTTTTTTAGATAAACATGACATTTTGGACCACTTAACCTTTTAAAAGAGAACTATTCTGAATTCTTCACAGGGCAGCTGAGATTGGAAAGGACCTTTAGCATAATCATTGAGTCAACCCATCTACTCAAAACAGGGTCAGCTACAACAGGTTACTCAGTGCTGCTACCAGCTGCTTTTGAGCAACTCCCTAGATGTAGACTTTACAACCTCTCTAAGCAACCTGTTCCAGTAGTTGATCACATTTACGGTAAAAAGAAAACCAAAACACTGCATCTGCTTATTTTCTGTTTGCAGTTTGTAGTGGGGTTTTGTTTGTTTGTTGAGGGGTTTTTTTTGGTGGTGGTTTTCCTGTATTCTAGTTTGAGCCTACTGCCTGTTGTTCTGTCACTCAATACTACCAATGCTCTGGCTCAGTCTTCTTTACATCCTCCTGTTAGGCATTTATAGACACTGATAAGGTCCACTCTGAGTCTTCTAAACTCCACACAACAGTTTCAGCTCTCTCAGCCTCTCCTCCTATGTTAGATGCTCCAGTCCTTAAATTTTGGTTGGCTCTTCACTGCACTCACCTCAGTATCTCTGGGATTCTAGAACTAGATACAGCACTCTAGATGTGGTCTAACCAGTACTCAGCAGAGGGGAATTCTTCTTGATCTTACAGAAACTATCGTATTAGAAAGATAATTAAGTGAGAATTCAATCATCAAACTGAGGATTTCTATCTTTGTCCTTAAAAAAGAAAAACCTCACTTCTTACAAAATAAAATTTTCATTATTTCCCCCTATGGATGATTTTTTTTTTTTTTTTTTAAAATCATCTATTCTCCTGCTCAAGAGACTCCTGTAAGCACATGCATGTGTGTGGGGGTTGGGGATGCAACAAAGAATCTTGGGGTTCACCTGTTTCAACAAAACCTCCAAGTGCTTTGAGAACAGTGAATTGTTACCTTACAAGCTACTGAAATAATTCTGAAAAGGACAAAAAAAAGCAAGCTGCATCTTCATTGACTATGCCTAACAATTCAGCTTTACATGCACAAAATCTTTTGAGTGTAATGATACTAAGATAAACTAAAAATAACCTCAGTGTTAAGTTACTTTGCAAAAATTATATCATAACAATTCCACTAACATTCTCTTTTATAAAACTTCAAAAATTTAACAGTGCTGTAACTGAGCTTATACAGTAATATTTTCAACTGCTGCTAACATACAAAGATGCCCTGTAGTAAGGTAACGTTACTGTTGGGTTCTGATAATGTATTTATTCACAAAAAAAAAAAAAATATATTTTCTAAATTTATCATGAACTACTGAGCAATTAAGTTCAACCTCATTTTGTTGACCAACACCATTGAGTGGCTGCTGCTGATTTTGTTCCAGCCACTGTGGTGCTCCTCCATGGACGATCTGTTCACGTAGCCAAACAAGGCTGATAAATGCACACAGAGTGCACGTTACCACAAAACAGCCCTGCAAACAGTCAGCCAGTAAGTTCTCTCTGTTAAAGAAAGAAAAAACAAACATTAATGACAAATATAGTTAGCTAGTAGACAGCTAACACAAACAGATCCTCATAGTCCAAATCAACAAATAAATGGTATTTGTGCAAAAAACTCAACTTATGTCTAGGTGAAGAAAGTATACATACATTAAAAAAAAAAAAAAATGTTTAAAATAATCAATTCCACAACAGTTTGGTTTAGGAAGGCTGTATGCACCTGTGTACAAAAGGTTTTAAGTGCAAAGATAAACAGTGACTTGCAAAAGGTTTTATTTCCTTCTGGTTTGATTTGTAAAATTACTACTATTTAAACATAAAGAGCCCTGAAAAACAGGATCTGACTCAATATGAAGAAAAGTTTTGAGAGTAGTTCAGGAAAAGTAACCTTTGAGAACAGCAAAGGAAAACACAACAGATGCTAAATAAATCATTTGCTACAGTAAAAAGCCCATCTAAATGTCCAGGTGCATAACATCCAGTCCACTGAAACATTTTATCTGCTCAGCTGCCCTAACCAAAAGAACAAGAGCTGCAGTGTTTGCCTTCAACGGATCTATGCTTTGGGTTGTCTTGTACCTCAGTTATTATCCCTGTACTTTAAAAATCCTGATCTGCCAAGTCATACATAACTGTAAAGCAGCAGCAAAACAAAGTTCAGTTAGACAACTGAAACTAGGTTTTCATGCAATGCAAGAAATATTTAAATGGGTTTAATCTCTAACTTTAGGTACTTTGTTTCCATCTTTGTACTGCTCCTTGACCACAGTGAATTTGCTACAATATTATGGTGGCATATTTTGTGTTTATTTTAAAGAACATACTCTGCCACCCCCAGAGAAGTATCAGTCTGGCTCTCCACACAAGTGCTCTAGGTTTAGTTGTCTCATTTTTCTCAAAAATAAAACCCACGCTTATTGGAAGACAATAGGAAAAATACTGTTACTAATAGAGCATCTCTCTCTATTAATAAAAATTAATGAAATGTAACATGACCTAGTTTCTCTAACATTTATCCAAGATTTGCTTGGTGTGTAACTGATTCTACTCAAACTGTTTCAGTTCCTCAAGTTCATGAGAATGAAAAAAGTAACCACCAGCCTGAAACGGCTGTGTTGGTATTTACTGAATCTATAAGTAAAATTGATTTTAAAAAGACAGACAATATTCAACAGCAAATGGTGATTGAAGCTGTAAAATTTAAGTGTCATCTAGAAGGCAATCCAATTGAAAGAAAACAGAACAACCCTATCACATAGAATACTTCAGATGAGTAAAATGAAATTTGAAATATAAGAATGTAACAAAAGCAAACAATGTGGTATTAATATATCAGTAACAGGTATCAATATTCTACTGTGTGGCATCTGATTTAAACTGCAGTACATGAATTTTATTATTGTTATTTTGCAGGTTAAGTTTTACTGACATCAAACAAATCTTCATTAACCAGGGCTCATTTTGTAAACTCAGTTTTCCATTTCCAAAGATCCTGAACAACAGACCTTTGAAGTGAAACTATTTCTGCTGTAATACTGTTGGTCATAACATCTTGCTTTGCGTAAATTAAAAGGCAGCTGCTCAGGCAACATGATGGAAAATGGAGACAGCCTGAAGAAGAGAAGGCTCCAGGGAGACCTAATAGTGGCCTTCCATTACCTGAAGGGGGGCTGCAAGAAGACTGGAAAAGGACTGTTTACAAAGGTCTGAAGTGATAGCACAAGGGGCAATGGCTTCAAACGAGGAACAGTTCTTTACTATGCAGTTGGTGGAACCCTGGAACAGGTTGTCCAGGAAGGTGGTTGGGGCCCCATCCCTGGAGATATTCAAAGTGAGGCTTGACAGGTCTCTGGGCAACATGGTCTAGTTGAGTATGCCCCTGATGACTGCTGAGGGTGTTGGACCAGAGGACCTTCAGAGGTCCCTTTCAACCAAGACCATTCCGTGATTCTATAACAAGCGTAACTGGAAGAAAGGGACACTAAATTCCAAAACAACCATTTTTACAGTAATCTGACTAGAAAAGTTATTTGTATCAAACTGTAAGTACTTACGTTGACAGAATATCTAATGGCAGTGTCAGTAGTGAGCTCACAGAGCCAGTAAACAAGCACTTGTAGATACGACCTGCATGAGGAAGCAGAAGTGTTGTATGAATTCAATATTGGTTATAGACTCCCTTGGAAAGGACCACAGGTACCACCCAACACCCTAACTAAATTTATGACAAGGGAAAAATAAATCCCAGCTTCCAGTGAACTGAATTTAAAACCACATGCAACCATGCAGAACACAGCTGCATTTATTTTAGCTGATATTCCTGATAAAGTATACATTCTTGCCATACTAGGTTAGACTCAGGATTAGTCAAGACCTGTCTCCAGCACTGGTCTCACCAAGAGATGCCCAAGACAAATATGAAAACAGGTTAAAAGACACTCGCAGCAATACTTCCTCAGTACATTCTCATGCTTCACCCAAAGCAACTCAGTTCCTGTGCTGCATCATTTCAGTGCTAACTAATTATTGATGGATTCTCTCTCCTCCACATTAATTTGTTCAAATGTGTTTTGAAGCTACATACACTTTTGGTATTATAATACCTAGTAACAAAGTCTCACCATTTCATTAGCTGTTTTAAGTAACTACTTTATGGATTAGTACTTGATGCTAGCTAATGTTTGGTTTTTGCCACAACTCTTCAAGTTGTTTTATCTTTAAAGTAGGTTACCAGTATACGTAATATGCTTCATTCTGTTCAGATCCACAGCACAATGACACAGATATTCAAAAGGTAGGTAAGGGAAGAATTAAGGCACTCATAACTGGAAATGCAGTGCCTAAGATTCCCATTTCACTCCTTAGGCAGACATACATAGGTATCCAAACATATATTGGAGTACTAGATCTAGAATAAACAGCTCAGTTGTCATCTCTTGGTTAAACCTGTTTGGAATGCATAGAAAGATTCTTTCTACTTCTCTCATGAATTAACCCATCAGAAATGCCCAAATAGTCTACTGTTTATGCTCACCTTTCATACAAGACATAACATGGCACTTGGGTTAATGCAACCCCAGCACAGCCCACCCCTTCTGCTGAAGTTATGACATCAGACAGAAAAGAATATAAACTAGTAATATAAAAATTCAAAATTCAAAGAGTATAGATAATGGCTGTAGTGGATCTAATGAAAACGTTCAGTTGCACTGCAGTTAGAACTACTTATGCATTTTATACTGGTCACTGAATCAAATCTACCAAATCTGCTGTCAGTTTCAAAAGTTTGCTTCTGCCTACCATCTAGCAGCAGAGTGGGGGAACTTCAAAGTGGCAAGATATGGCCATGAACTCTGTTGGGCAGAACAGGTTGAAGAACACTAGCCTTTTAACTTCTGATTACACCACGCTGGTAAGAAACCAGCATTAACAAAAAATACTGTGAAATTTTATGGAGCAGCAAGAGTATGCTATGAGGATAGGCTGAGGGAGCTGGGGGTTGTTCAGCCTAGAGAAGACAAGACTCTGGAAGGACCTTATAGCTGCCTTCCAATACCTGATAGGATCCTGCAGGAAGGCTGGAAGAGGCACTTTTCATAAAAGTGTCTGGCTAGTTTTAAGCTGAGGGAGAGTAAGTTTAGACTTGATCTTAGGAAGAAGTTCTTCAGTATGAGGCTGGTTGAACTCTGTAACAGGCTGCCCAGGGAGGCTGTGGATGTCTCCTCCCTGGGGGTGTGCAAGGCCAGGTGGGATGAGGCCTTGAGCAGCCAAGTCTAGCTGAGAGGCAAGCCTGCCCATGGCAGGGAGGTCAGAATAGATGATATCAAATGTCCCTTCCAGCCCAAGTCATTCTATGATTCTATGATTTTTGTTAAATGGAATCTTGAAGCAAGGTGGGCTTACTCACATATTTCACTGGCTCACTCTCACACGAGCACATATAGGGCAAAGTAATCAGGACAGGATCACTTGTTAATAATGCTAAAGGATATCAGCTAGTAAATCCTCATTATATCTCTTGGGTTCTCCTTGCTTGGTATTTATGAATTTATTTCAGACTTGCTTTTCATACTTTTCACGAGTGGGTGACATTTGGGATCTTTCCATCATTGTTTTGTTTCATCCCTCTTGACTCTGAGGCAACATTCACAGTTCTGATTTCCTGATCTGCGTCTCTTATAACTGCAGTCTTTGTTTACCTTCTTGACACCTTACCTTCAATCTATTTGCTTTCCCTCTTAATTTGAACGAAATCTCATATACACTGCTCTTTGTCAAACAGCACTCATTCTGCTGGTTCTTCTGGTGCTCACAGAGGCAATTTCATTCATACTTTACTCAGCTCAACTTAAGCAGTTCTATTATGTATCTCTACAACTTTAACTGCTACGTAATTACACAAAGCATGTATAGAACTATTCTCTTCATTTGTTTAAAAAGAAGTCATTTTTTATATGACTAAGTTCTACTTCTGGCAACATTTCAGTGTTACTGAAGAGCCAGAATCAGGTTTTCAGGCAGTTAAGAAACTTAGCTACCTTAATTCATCTATTCAGTATGATTTGCTGTCCTTCAGATTTTAGTAAGAAAAGCATACAACATTTATTTGCCTTTTGAAAGACAATGGTAGCAAACCAAGATTAGTGTAAAATTCCAGGGAAGAAATTTGAAACATTTTTAGTTTTCGGGCTGAGCAGTTTGCAAATTTTGTTTACTCCATGTCCAGAAAAGCTTTTTCTTGAACTGGAAGTACAGGGTGTAGTAACAGGATCACTATTTCATAGGTGTGCTAAGCCAATGCCAGCTACAAATAAATGCACAGAATATATTGAGGAACTGTCTAGGGAGATGCATTTACTTGCTCCCTGCTCTTTCATTCAAGGGGTGTTTCAACTGTCTCTAAAGATGTGCTCCAAATAATGTCCTTGACTGAACATGGAATCACTGTATCATTTTGTTGTCTTTTCATCTCCTCTATAGTTTTAGCTTATTGAATCATTAGTAGTTCTCTTTGCATTTGTATTTGCCATTTGGATTTGAAACTGGATACTATATTAACAGAAAAAGAGTGCACATTTAAGTTAAATTTCTTAACTACTTAAAAAGCCTTCAAAAAGCAATAAGAAAAGTTTTACTAATCAACTGATGTATGACTGTGAGGGAATTTCACTTTTAATACTAAAAATCCTACTGCACATCATTCATAGAAGGTTAGAAAAAACACCACAATTCTTCTATCCTAATATTAATAAGCATTATCATATAGTTACTTCCTTGTAAACTTCAAAGAAAACAATTTAGAAGAGTGATTTTATTGGAATAATAACTTTAAAGCCATTTTATACACTTTCTTCTACCTCTTAACACCTTCCTGATGGCTTAAGAGTTAAACAGCTAGAACTTGAGTAAAAAACAAGCAAAGTAATGTCTTTGAACTTATGATTGTTTTTTAAAATAAAACCAGTAATAGCCTCACAAAGCTCTGCTGAAGGAAGTGGCATATTTTCCTACATATAAGTTATTACATTACAAAAACTGAATACTTACATGCAGTAAGAGGTACTACTCCCAACCATGCAAAGGCCACAAGTGTATAATGAAACCAGTATCGTATTGCTGTGCCAATACTTGTAACCAGTCCAGCAAAGATGTCTTGGATTGGAAGCCGTGAAGGCATATCTGGGGAATAAACTGTGCAGACAAGGTACTTATACAACGATTTATCCTTTACAGAAACCTTTAAATAAAAAGTCCTGTCAACTACAAAACAGTTGTATCTGACAAAATTTTCCTAACAGAATAAGCATATTGTGTAATTCCCAAGAGATGATCCCAAACAAACAACAAAAAACCTTCACATGACACATTTATTACACTGTGTACCAAATGGAATGGGATAATAAACTCCACATTAGTTTTATTTATTACCTGTAAACTACAAAATAAGAAAGTAAGATCAAGCATCCAAAACCAAAAACAGATTAGAAATTTATGACCCTCCTACTCAGCACTACCTCAAAGATATCCCTGTTATTCATAAATCTAGTTCAAGGAACAAGAGCCATGAGCAATTTTTCATACTTCTTTGTGCTAGATAATTCAGATTCCACTTGCTACCCAAATGCATACCAAAAAAACCCCAAATGTGTGTCAAGCTAAAGCACCACACAAAGAAAAAAAATGAAGGGAAGCAATTACATATGGACAGACAGTGAAATGTAAACTTCTACTTTAAACATGTATCTCTTTCATATTATGCAACATTTCTTCTATGGTCACTCCTATTACAGAACATAATGCAAATCTTTTGGTCTGTGTAGAGATTTTCTTGAATTTTAAATTCAACACCTATCTATTACATAAATCTGTCCCTACTCAAAAGTCAAACACTGACAGGGCTTTTAGTTTTGCAAACAATTAGAACACATATACCTCTAACAGTTTTATAGAGCTGCCTGAAAGGAGGTTGTAGCAAGGTGGGTGTTTGTCTCTTCTCCCTAGTAACAAGTTGGACCAGAAGAGGTTTAGATTGGATATGAAACTTTTTCCCTGAAAGGCTTACTGGACTAGGCTCCCTGGACTAGGTTCCCCTGCAAGGTGGTCGACCATCCCTGGAGGTCTTTAAAAGAGGCACAAATGTAGGGCTAATAGATACGGTTTAGCACTAGACTCGGTAGAGTTAGATAGTGGTTGTGCTTAATCTTAAAGTTCTTTTCTGACCAAAACAATTCTATGATTTGGTTAGCTTCTGCACACTTAGAAGGATGAAAAGTTGTACAGTCATCAAATCCATTATTGATACTGTGCATAAAGAAGATAAACTACAGTTAGGACTTGCACAAAGACACTGCTACCTAGATGTTTAATGGTCATGTTGGAAACAGCGGGGCTTGAAGATTAACACACTTAATGGACTATTTTTTAAAACATCAAACACTTAACTACTCAAGGAAACTGATTTTTTACAAAAACTACTAGAGAAAATATTTCCTCCATGTTAATTTAAGAGTCTCTGCTTTTGTGAGACCCCACCTGGAGTACTATGTACAGTTCTGGAGCCCCCAACACAAGAAGGGCATGGAACTGTTGGGAGTGAGTCCAGAGGAGGTCACAAAGATGCTCAGAGGGCTGGAGCAGCTCTGCTATGAGGACAGGCTATGAGAGTTGGGACTCTTCAGCCTGGAGAAGAGAAGGTTTCCAGGAGACCTTGGGTTAGACTTCCAGTATCTGAAGGGGGCCTGCAGGAAGGCTGGGGAGGGACTAATGACAAGGTCCTGTAATGACAGGATGAGGGGTAACGGGTTTAAACTGACAGAGGGGAGATTTAGACTGGGTGTTAGGAGGAGGTTGTTTGCAGTGAGGGTGGTGAGACACTGGCACAGGTTGCCCAGGGAGGTTGTGGCTGCTCCCTTCCTGGAGGTGTTCAAGGCCCGGCTGGATGAGGCCTTGAGTGACCTGTTCTAGTGGGAGGTGTCCATGCCTATGGCAGGGGGTTGGAACTAGATGATCTTTGAGATCCCTTCCAACCTTACCATTCTATGATTCTCCTGCTCCAAGCAATATGCTTTCTCTAATAAACATCCCTGCTACCTTTACCTACATTCATAATTGTCCTTTTACTGATTTCAGAGAGGAAGCCTCTACCCCGAAGAAAAAAAAAAAAAAAAAAGAAAATTGTTTTCTCTCTAGGGATATTTCCCTAAGTTTCTGTAAAGAGAACTCAAGAACATAGAAAAGCAGTATCAACATGCAGAAGTAGCCAAAAATGTCAAGTGTTTGGTGTGTTGCAGCAACATCTGGATTATATTTGACATACAGTAACAACAAAAAAGTAACTGTAAGACAAATAGTAACTGGTTTTAAATTTCAAATGTTCTCAGTTGTCAGGTTGTTTGGCAAGGAACAAGAATTTGTAAAAAAAGGATGAAAAAACACGAAGGATGAAAAATAGTAGGGAAGCAAAGCTATGACATCATAGAGCAGTAAATTGAAAGCAGGACACAGGCATTTTTTTGTTGTCAACCAATCCACAATTTTCTTAATACAGAAACAGATCTGGTATGTGAGTTGGTAGTATCATAGAAAATGTCAGCTGAAAACTTACCAGCCCACACTGAACAAAGATCCTGCAAAAATACCAGAGGAGACAAGCAGACCTTTGTTAAGGGCACTAGAAGAATACCTACCTTGTGCCTAATTGTCACACATTTATGGTATGACTCAGACAAAAATTAAAGCCAGTAGATACTTTCAGGCTTGTTTTTTCATTAAAGAAAAAAAAAATGACCAACACTTTGGAACTGCAACAAAAGCTACGAAAAAAACATTAACTTTGTGTTAAGGATTTATTTGTTAGAGGGAATTTGGGAGGTTGAAAATTGCTTCTTAAAAATTATTCTTTCATTATTACTTTACACACCAAGAGTCTGTAAAAAAAGATGGCCATCCTAACTCAGTAAAGCTGAAGTGGTTATATGTATTTTAGCACCTCTACAAATTCATTTTTCTGAAAGCTTTAGGATCATAGAATGGTAAGGNGCTGAGCATTCAGATAAACACAAAATGTAGCTACTGTTCAGAGAAGACAAGCTACATCCCCCAAATTAAGAATGTGGTGATATTTTATGATTTCTGGACCCACTGCTGAGGGATGGGGAAAGACTATGATTTTCACTCCACTTTGCCCCACTTCAAAATATGTAAAGCTTCTACCACTAGAAGCTTTATATCATGATAAGTCTATGTCCTTTAACATTTGGATGAGTGAAATGCAAAACTTCTAGCGTGAGCACAGTGCAGCACTGAGGCTTGCTGGCAGTGATTTTCATAGCTCATCTCCCCACTTGTGTCTCTCATATACTGCCATTTTCTCACCACATTCCACCTCCTTTTATCCACTCCCCCCTACCACTGCAAGGCCTGACACTTGGACCTCAGTCACCACATTATGCATCCTCTGCATTCCCTTTCACAGACTTGTCCTCATCTTACCTCTATTCCTTAATTCCCATCCCAGTAATTTTTCCTCAGTTTGCAAAATGGGTTTCCTGCATTATTTACCACAGTTCCTTCCAACAAAACAAAACAAAAAAAATCTTTCTACTAGAGGACGATTAAAGCAATACTTTTGGTTGTTTTTTTTTTTTTTTGTTTTAGTATGAAATTCAAACAGACTCTGGCTATACAATCACTGTGTTAAAGTTTGTCAAAATGAACAGGTAAAAAAAAAAAAGTCCATTATATCTTTCAGAAAAAAAGTCTTAATACTTTGAATGACAAGCCAAACAACACTGGTCACTCATTTTAGTATAATTACACAGCTTCTTACAGATCATTTTTGCACAAAATTAAAGATTCAAAAGTTTGGAAGTTGATGAATTGTTACTACAAACAACATGCAATTACAAAGAGATGGTTTTCACAGAAGTTACTTTTAAATATGAATATATAATTTAATGATTTACAATTATGTCAGAGCAACCCTCATTTTTCTTTGCCTTGGTATCTATGAATCATGAATTCTTTTACATTAAGATGAATATGCTAGTCACATACAGAAGTTTTAAGATTATCAAAAAGTATCAAGGCTTATGGATAGATTAAAACAACTTAATGCCTGTCCATCAAGGCACAGAAACTAATTATATATACATGCATTTACCGGACTACATCCCATGGTGAACTAGCTGGAAGTGTTCTATCTGAAAGTGCTGTAAACCTGGCACAGTGCTTTAAACCTGGCCACATCCAACTTTGTTTTGGATGACTAACATATATACTAATCCCATTTCTGCCTCATTATTTTCTCTCCAGCACCTGTGACACTTTCCCAGCTTCTATAAGGAGATGCAGCTTCCAAACTGGACATAGACATTACCTTTCAATTAAAGAAGGGTAAGAGAAACTAAGGAAACTGAGCGTAAGGCAGGAGGGAAACAATGAAACAGGACACACTAGGTAGAGGTGGGTGTGAAGTGGATGGGACCAATCTCTTTTTGGCAGTCTGCAGCAATACGACAAGGAGCAATGGTTACAAACTTCACCTCAACTTGAGGAGAAACTTCTTTACAGTGAGGGTGATGGAGAACTAGAACAGGCTCCCCACAGAGGTTGTGGAGTCTCCTTCTCTGGAGACATTCAAAACCTGCCTGGATGCATTCCTGTGCTAACTACTCTAAAGGATTCTGCTTTGGCAGGGGGGTTGGACTATGATGATCTCGAGGTCTCTCCCAACCTCTAAGGTTCTGTGATTCTGTGAGGTACCAAGGGCTGGCATAATCTGTGCTAGGTACCTGACATGCTAGCACTGTGTGCAGCCTGGTAGAAAAAAGAACTTCACTGATTTCTACTACTACTACTTTCTGGTTAAAATTTAATTACGGATTCTCTGCGAACTATATAAAGATCCACCTTCAGCACAAGGTGCCTAACTGATTTAGTTGAAACTAACATAAAAGGTGATACAATACTGGGTAGTTACTGTACCTTGACTGAAATGCAAATGGAATAACTATCGCCAGTCTATCATTTGCATTATCTGTTAAGACTATTTGAACTGAAGGTGACTTAAGTAATGTAGTAGTGTTGCAGGTGGATAACTCAAAGGCAACTGAAAAGTGGTTTGCAAATTCAAATTTTGTGGTTTTACCTTAACATACAGAATTCCAAATGCTGAAATTTATCAATGATGCTGAAAACATGCCATATGCCATAATGCAGGCAACAAAAAAGGGATTGAGGCAGTCAGAAAAAATACAGAGTAATAATTCTTTTATGGCTCACGAGATTACGAAAGAACCATATTATCCGTTATTTAAACAATTCACAAAGTCTGCAGTAATATGCAAAAGAACTACAATTTAAACAAGAATACAGAAGCCGAAACACAAGCTTGAATCTATCATGATGGATGACCAAGTAATCATGCATACTAAGAGGAAAAAAATCAAAAGTAATTCTGAAAAAAAATAGGAGCAGTAAAACGTACTTACTTGGTGTGAAAGCAAATCTGTGCTTACATAATTCACAGTATTCTTTTCTGCTGTGTTTAAGCCACTGAACTAAGCTGCAATAAAAAGCAATCATATTAATACACACAATTACATCTCTCCACTTTATCTCACCATTAAGTAAAACACAAAAATGTTCTTAAATATAAATAAGCACTGTTAGTACTAATTAGTATTGGTACTACCAAGCAGGACTCAGTAGTAGTCTATTAAGCTCATTCGGGCCATCAAGTTTCAGAAAGTAAAAAAAGGTGTGCTGAGTTATAACAACTCCTGAATTACATCACTTACACTCTTCAAGTATGTCACTGAAAAGCAAACTCAAAGCATAAATCCTGGCACGGACATCCATGAGCGACACTAATCCTTATATAAACAAGACACAACACATATAGGCACACAGGTAAGACTTAGAACTGTTGTATTTGTGAGAGAATGGCTATTAAAATACTATAAAAAGGGGATGTGTGTTATAGATCAGAATTACAGCTTTCCCTGATGAAACATACACCTCAAAATGACCTAAAAATACTAAGGTTAGATATTCTTTTTATTCATATATATTTATTTGCCATTCAAATGTGGGGGGGAATAAAGCACCAACACACTGATTTTTCTGCTTAGTTTTCATGCAGCTGACATATGGGCAGAACTGTAGTCTGAAACACAATTACCAGTACTTTATTTTTATAAATAGCTACCAAATACATTGTGAACAGTAATGAATCATTAAATGAAAAACATGAAAACTACTACCACATTTCTGTTGAAAACTGGATTGTCTCTCCAGTTAGCCTGAAGACTTGGGAAGCATTGTTTTTATAAATATGTTGAAAAAGTCCCAAAAAAGTATTAACCACTTCCACGAACAAAGAACTCACCATTCCTGGTGAATAAATTTAATACTGCCAGTGCACACACATGGATGATAGAGGGGTTTCTCAGGAGTTCCTTCAGACCGACAAACTCTGCATATATCTGCTGACAAGAACATTAAGCTTATTACACTACTGCTCAAAGAATTCAAACTTACAAGAAAAATTATACAATCAAATCCTAGAAACTTTGCCACTTAGCAAAATGAAGGTAGAATAAATTGTAAGATGAAAGGCAGATTTCGTCTCAGGCAAGATAAAAAGATCGAGAAGATCACCAGAAAAAAGAAAAAAAATATTATCTGTCTGACTATACCCTAAAACTACCCAACCACGTCTTAATTATGTTTAAGATTTCTAGGAAATAGACACTGTAAAACTGTGAGGTGCTCCTTGCCCAAAGAAGTTATCACAAAAAGCACACAGAGATTAAGAGTAGTCTTCCTGAAAGGAGAGACTGAGATAGAAAAATTTCATCTGAGCTCTGAACAAGCTAAAGAGGCTAAGAAGATATTTAATTGTGTCTAACAATGACTTAAATATGTCATTTGCTACTCTTGAACATAACACAGATGTTCCTCAGTGCTCTTGAAACAGAAAAAAAAAAAATCCATCACAATAAACAGAAATAGGTATTATGAGTCCACTATCCAAGTTGAACAAAGTAATCCATTTAGTAATCTACAGTCCAGTCATAAGAGGAAAGACATTTTCTATTTCTTATTTTGTAATTTCAATTTCAATAATATGTCAATAGGTCACATACTGTATGTATGTCTTAAACTTACTGTATGTATGTATTAAACACTGTAATATGTTTTGTGGACAAAAAGAGTAAACCTCTTCTAAAAGATAGATGTCTATTTTAATACCATTCAGATATCCAGAGCACTTAAACACACAATAAAAATCAAGTATTTATTTGCTTATTGACAGATACATTCTTATCTTTCCTTCACTCCTCCTTTTACTTCTATTTAATATAAATCTATTAAAATTAACATTTTAAGTTTAGTATTTCCTCTTTCATTATTTTCTCTATCAACCACTATTCAGCAAATGTGCAAGATCATAAAAGATCGGATGTATTTGTCAGAAAAATACCAACTTAAAGTACTGATGTAAGAATATTAAAAAAAATCAGCACTTTGAGTTTGAATCACCCATCTTTGTTCTTGGTTGAAACCTCCAGAATTTAATGGTTTCCTACCAAAAAGTTTCCAAATGTACCAAACTTTAGTGGTTTTCTATAAAGAAGTCACAATATGACCCTATCTGTTGTTCACATGGTATCAGAATGACTTCTACACAAAGCATAAGAATTCAATCAATTCCAAAGGAAAAAAAAAACAAAACTATAAAAGATACCTGAGTTCATGCATGCAGCCCAAAACCCTAGAATTAACAGGAACACATATTTCATACCACATCAATGCTGCTACAAAGAGACATAAAGAGTACTTCTGTCACAGCACTATCAAGTAACTATGTGTTACTACAAACATTAAGAGTCCCTGGTTTCTCTGCCAACAAGAACAACCAGAATTGCTACTTCACCTAACAAATGATTCTTTTATCATAGAGACTATTTCTAGACGGCTGCACTAGACAGGTCTCTTAACTGAGATGCATGACCTACCCACTAGCTGTGGCATGCTCACCTTCCTCCAGCACTCTTTCAAATAGAGCTATTTCACTGCAATAAGTTTACAACTTGGTACACTGGATCAAGTGACAGATGTGAAAGGGCTGCTTTAAGAATGTTCTCTGGCATCAAAGAAAGCAAGTTAAAAGCACACTGTTCTCTGAAAGACCCCTATAGCTCTCTGAACCCAGTCATTAATGGTTTATTGGTTTTCACAGCAGACTCTTCACTTACTCTCAAGAATGCTGGGGAAAAAAGTATAATCTGCTTTACTGAAAGTAAGTGAATTCTTTATTTGGAAAAGGATTTCCTCTGCTGGATTACTAAAGTAAGTTAAACCTAAATATTGCCTTTTCAAAGGTTAGAAGAATTTATAGATATTCCCACTTGCTTTATAAATCCAAATAAACATGAGTTTAACAATCTAGACCATTTAAACAGCTGACAACTTCAAATGGGTAAAAGGTGTCAAGGGTCAACCTGTAAAGCCATGCATCTTTCGACTTACTCTCAGCTTCAGAGGGAATTCAGCTGCATAACAAACACTTTTTCTATCTGCACACACCCTTTGTATGCTGTTCCTTTTGCATGAGTTCTGGAAAGAAGTGGGTAATACATTTCTTTTGTTCCCTCAGATGATGATTCTCTGCTTATTATTTCTCTATCTGAATGTTCATCACTGCAATATGTAAAAGTGAAGATGCTATTTAGCAATAAGCTGATTTAAACAGAAGGAAACAGAAGTATCACTCATCAGCAAAATCTGGTATCTGCTGCTTTCACTGAGAAGCAGCTCCCACATTCAGAAACGCAGAAGTTGTCACTTCAGTCTGTTATTATCCTAACTGCCCTTTTTATCTGAGCTCTCACAATCCAGTTAAGTTTTCTAGCTCCTCAACACAACTCAGTCAAGCACAGAACCTATCAGTATTGTAGCCATTGTGTTTCTATCAGAAGACTGTTAGAAAAGTCCATCCCAGGCTTTGTAGCAGAAGTCCAGGCACAAAATAACGTTACAGTGTGGATTTCTGCTTCATTAAAGCATCAAGAGAGTCTTTTCAGCTACTAGTGTTTACAGTTTTCTAATCTTGGGAAGTATCTTACGTGTTCTGGTAAGTGTTATGAAATTTTAATAGTTGAAACAAGTTCAAAAGTGTAGAATTTGCAACATTCTAGTGGCATTTATGAAAAGTGAGTATACGGGTGAGTTATTTTTATCCTGCTGCTCAGAGCTTCTGAGAGGAACATTGAGGAGATTACAGTACAATATTTAAGACTACCTGTGCTTGCCTGTCTATATAAAACAGCAAAGTCCAAATTTCAAGTGTAAAGTTTAACAGAAAAGTTTAGCTAAAGGAGATGTAGCAGATACTTCTTTCTCCTCCCGATCTCTCTGCTGACTTACTTAAGTCCTGCAAAAGGTAGGATCAAAGATTACTGCTGCTAATAGTCTGTAACAAATTATCAACTATGCCGTCTGAACTAAACCCATTGAGACTGATTTACCACCTCCCGAGGTTGTGGGAAATCAGCTCGTCATTTCCGGGTACGCACTTCACAGTTTGCGCCACTTTGGGTTTCAGAGCAACCAGAGGCCAAGCAATAGAAGTTTCACTCTGTTAGTGTCACCTGTTTCAGTAACTGATGATTTACAGAGGTAGGACAGAGTTGCCACAGTTTTAAAGTTTCACAGATTTTTAAAAAGGGTAGTATTTCAGTAAACCATCGGTGCTCACAAGTACTAAAAATGTCTACAGCATAACCCAAGGGCCACTCTACAAAGGTGCTCGTTTCATTTGGCCTGTCATGTTTTTTTCAGCTTTTTCCTTTTTGATTCTTTTAAAATGGAAAAGCAAGTACCACTAGGTAAACAGCTAAGTTAAAATGATGCCAAAGTTACAAAAGCCAAAACATAAAACATTTTCGCTCCTGTCTCACTACTGCAATATACATTTGTAGGTATTGCATAAGATGAAAAACAAATACTAAAAGAAACAGCACAACACATGTCCTTGGTTTATGCTACAATATGAAGTCTGGTTTAGGCATTATCAGCTTGAACCATACTGTTCCTCAACACCCTCTGAGCAGAGCAAACGTGCTAACAAAACATACCCACATCTGACCTTATGCAAATACTCTTAAAAATGAAACCCACACATTAAAAAAAATGAGCCAGGTTACCACATATTAGTCTCTTGTGAAAGAAACAAAAAAAAGTCAGCGCCTGCATCATTCCACAATTTCCTACGTTCAGATAGAGTTTCCAGAAAACATAAAGTTAACCTTGCAAAAGGAGCGCCGGCAGCAACAAAAGCTGCTATTACTATTCAACTGAAAATGCTAACTTAGAGAATTTTAAGTTACGGGACAGGTATGACAGCTTCCCCCAGCCAAGACAAAACCGGACCCGGGGAAGACTTCGCACGACTCGGAGTCCCCTCCTCATGGCCTTTGACGCTGCCTCAGCGTACGAGCGCCAGGGTTTCCTTTCACAAAAACGCTCATTCGCCTCCGAGACCCTCGCTCTCCACATCGCAAAGCCCCGGTCGGAAAAGAACGCAGCCACAACCACCCTCGGGCGGTCCCCGCTACCGAGGCGGCCAGGCCGAGCCCCGGTAAGGGCCGCTCCTGCGTCGGGGTGTTACCGCAGCACCGCCCGCCCCTCCCCGCCCCCGGCAGCTCTCGGCTCCCAGCGGCCGCGGTTATGTAAGGGGCACCCGCGTGCGCACCCGACAGCTTGTAAGCCACCCCTCAAACCTCCCCCGCCCCGCGCAGGCCAGCGGCCCCAGCAAAAGAAGACGGACGGGGAAGGTGGGGGGCACCGGCCCGGGCACCCGGTCCCGGTCCACGAAGCTCCTCCGAGCGTAAACAGCACCCGGCCCGCCTGGTGGCTATTGGCCCAGGAACGCTCTCCCCTTACTTCGAGGCAATACAGCAAGAGACCCCGGTTCCGGCAGGGGAAGGGGCGGGAGGGGGCTAGCAGTGGGCAAGGAGTAAGCACAGTACCTTCCTCGGCGGTCTCCATCTTGCCTGGCTGACGCAGCGCCGGTCGAGCGGGTGGTGTGACCGCGGGGGGCGGGGCCGCACGGGTAAGCAGTGCGAGCACCGGAGAAACTGCACAACGCGCTGGCAGAGCTAGAGCGCCGCTCTGGCCGCGGGCGCCGCCTGGAGGGTTGGCAGGGTCGGGAGGTTGGCATGCAGGGCAGTGAGCCGGGACGCCGCGCCGTGCCCTGTTGCCCGGCGTCCGAGCCGACAGCCCCGAGATAGTTTCTGCGTGACTGCCCCTCTCCGGCAGCTCCTCTCCCTGTTTCTGCGTTCGGAAGCGAGCCGGAGTGCAGTCAGGTCGTCAGAGGGCGAGTGGTGGCTGTGGAAAGGCAGGAAGCGGTGGAGCGACGCGTCCGGGAAGATGACGGAAGTCAAACAAAATACAGCTAAAGCTCGTATTCTGAATTCTACGCCAAAGCGAAGAGAAACATCGCGTTCATACTCGAAGCCGGACAAGCTTTCAGGAGGGGCAGCGTTTGAATTTGAAGTGTGTGCTGCAAGGGCTCTATCACAGCCTTGGAAACAGCCTCATTTGAGGTGGGCTGCTACCTGTGCGCTGCTTCCAAAGCACATCTCCTTCCTGAGACTGACATTTACGACAGAACTCTACAGTAACGCACAAAAGAATCTACTTTAGCGTAACCATTTGTTTTCAAGCCTCGCTGGCCCGAGTAGCTGACACACAGTATGTTAAAGCTTTGTACTGTGCAGAGTTATCCGAGTTATCGTTTTAAGGAAATAAATGTCAGTTTATTTTACTAAGGAGAAAGAGAGATCCCATGCCAGTGGAATGCGTGTGCTGTTTTGTCTTCCCATTGCAGTAGTTATTGTAGCCCCTCTAGTTGATCAGTGAGTCATAGCAATTTTCATCTCTGTTTACTCTATGATGCTTTGTGTCCAATCAGTCATCAAATCCTTTGCATACAGCCTTTGTCTATCATGTCAGCAGTAGAGTGAATGGACTTAAAGTGCAGAGGTGACACATGCTCAGGTTACAATTTTAGAGTTCTTTCCCTTCCCCCTCAACTTTAACCATATTAGTATCTTAAAGGTACCTTCTCCAGGGTGGTGGGATATGCCCTATATA
>WBNM01021187.1:0-33750 GCA_013399055.1 Ramphastos sulfuratus
CCAAAAAAACCAACCACCCCAAATTACTCTTCGCAGTCAATCTGACTGGATGCTGACAGTCAGAACCATTTGCATTTTTCTTTCAGTGCCAAATCATCTGACAAATTCCTTTAAAGCCACCTAAAAAACCCGACGGAGTCTTTGTTCTGAAGAACAAAGCAGCTGTTAGAGCAGGTTTCCTGGGAAACAGACAGGATGGCAGCAGCAGAGCTTCGCAGCCTTCCCCCTCTGCTGGGCCAGATAAATTGCAGTTATTTAAAGTAACACTCAATTATGGACGTTGCTCATTAATTACTGATGAGGTTTCATCTTCTAAAACAAGGGAAGAAGAGTACATTGTGACTTAGTGGCACTTCTCAACCAGTGCCCAAACACCAGAAACATAAGGACTGGGGCTTTGCTTTGGGAATCTGGTGTCTTTTTCTCTTGCTGAGGCTCTAAAGCACTGGAGGGCATCCGTGTGGCTGCCACTCCAGAGAGCTGCAGGACTGATGAGTTAAACCCCACAGGTACAGGGCTGAACCCAGGAGTGCTCACCTGAAATCAAGAAGGAACTCCCCTGCCCTGCCCTGCTTCTTCCCCCCTTCCTCTCCCCTGCCCTGCCCTGCTTCTTCCCCCCTTCCTCTCCCCTGCCCTGCCCTGCTTCTTCCCCCCTTCCTCTCCCCTGCCCTGCCCTGCTTCTTCCCCCCTTCCTCTCCCCTGCCCTGCCCTGCTTCTTCCCCCCTTCCTCTCCCCTGCCCTGCCCTGCTTCTTCCCCCCTTCCTCTCCCCTGCCCTGCCCTGCTTCTTCCCCCCTTCCTCTCCCCTGCCCTGCCCTGCTTCTTCCCCCCTTCCTCTCCCCTGCCCTGCCCTGCTTCTTCCCCCCTTCCTCTCCCCTGCCCTGCCCTGCTTCTTCCCCCCTTCCTCTCCCCTGCCCTGCCCTGCTTCTTCCCCCCTTCCTCTCCCCTGCCCTGCCCTGCTTCTTCCCCCCTTCCTCTCCCCTGCCCTGCCCTGCTTCTTCCCCCCTTCCTCTCCCCTGCCCTGCCCTGCTTCTTCCCCCCTTCCTCTCCCCTGCCCTGCCCTGCTTCTTCCCCCCTTCCTCTCCCCTGCCCTGCCCTGCTTCTTCCCCCCTTCCTCTCCCCTGCCCTGCCCTGCTTCTTCCCCCCTTCCTCTCCCCTGCCCTGCCCTGCTTCTTCCCCCCTTCCTCTCCCCTGCCCTGCCCTGCTTCTTCCCCCCTTCCTCTCCCCTGCCCTGCCCTGCTTCTTCCCCCCTTCCTCTCCCCTGCCCTGCCCTGCTTCTTCCCCCCTTCCTCTCCCCTGCCCTGCCCTGCTTCTTCCCCCCTTCCTCTCCCCTGCCCTGCCCTGCTTCTTCCCCCCTTCCTCTCCCCTGCCCTGCCCTGCTTCTTCCCCCCTTCCTCTCCCCTGCCCTGCCCTGCTTCTTCCCCCCTTCCTCTCCCCTGCCCTGCCCTGCTTCTTCCCCCCTTCCTCTCCCCTGCCCTGCCCTGCTTCTTCCCCCCTTCCTCTCCCCTGCCCTGCCCTGCTTCTTCCCCCCTTCCTCTCCCCTGCCCTGCCCTGCTTCTTCCCCCCTTCCTCTCCCCTGCCCTGCCCTGCTTCTTCCCCCCTTCCTCTCCCCTGCCCTGCCCTGCTTCTTCCCCCCTTCCTCTCCCCTGCCCTGCCCTGCTTCTTCCCCCCTTCCTCTCCCCTGCCCTGCCCTGCTTCTTCCCCCCTTCCTCTCCCCTGCCCTGCCCTGCTTCTTCCCCCCTTCCTCTCCCCTGCCCTGCCCTGCTTCTTCCCCCCTTCCTCTCCCCTGCCCTGCCCTGCTTCTTCCCCCCTTCCTCTCCCCTGCCCTGCCCTGCTTCTTCCCCCCTTCCTCTCCCCTGCCCTGCCCTGCTTCTTCCCCCCTTCCTCTCCCCTGCCCTGCCCTGCTTCTTCCCCCCTTCCTCTCCCCTGCCCTGCCCTGCTTCTTCCCCCCTTCCTCTCCCCTGCCCTGCCCTGCTTCTTCCCCCCNCCTTCCCTGCTTCTTTCCCCCTTCCTCTCCCCTATTTCAATTTGAATCTAACTACCAATCTGCCACAGAAAGAGAACTCCCACACTGAAATTCAATTCTTTAAACACCAAACTTGGCACTTCAGCAAATTAAAAAAAAAAAAAACAAAAACCACAAAAACCCACAGCCCAGGAAAGCCAGAATTTGTGTTTTCTTTCACTTCTTGCCTAGGTTTGCTTCTGTGGGTCTTGGCTTATTTCCTGTTTTTCCCCATCTCCCACTTGCATTCTGGCTTGCTCTTTGTATTATTCAACTTTACAAAAGCTCACTGAACTCGGGGCATGGCTGTGCTAAAAGGCAATTTCCAGAGACAAGCAAAGCAGTGAGTCAGCATGGGAGAAGGACATTTCCACTCCCCACCCTGGACTGCAGCCACAGAGCACTGCACAGGCAATCCTTTTGTAGCTGGTCAGCAGCATCCCCTGCAAGCTAAGGGGTGGGGGAATTTGGGGAAGGTGGGGGCAGATTCTTTGGTGACAAGTCAGAACTTGTCAAGCTTTCAAGCAAGAAAAGGATTATGAAACGTGTTGAAAACGTGTTTCAGGTCAGGTCCTTAAGCTCAACTGGAGCAGCAGAAGGAAAACCAGAAAAGTGGGTAATGCACAGAGGACTGCAGAGGTGCAAGCATAAACACACACACACAGCTTTCTGCACCTCTAGTCTGACACAGGTTCAACCTTTCTGCATCTCTAGCCTGATATTGCTTCAATCTTTCTGCATCTCCTCTGGAGACTTTAAAAACCCACCCAGATGTGTTCCTGTGTGACCTACCCCAGGGGATCCTGCTTTGGCAGGGGGGTTGGACTCAATCATCTCTGGAGGTCCCTTCCAACCTCTAAGGTTCTGTGATTCTGTGATCTCAAGGTGTGCTTTGAACTCTACTGTGGTGGTTTGGGTTTATCTTTCTACTTGCAATGAATTTCAAACAAGCACATAGTTACCTCTTGAACTGTGAGCCAGCAGTGTGCTCAGGTGGCCAAGAAGGCCAATGGCATCCTGGCTTGGCTCAGCAGTAGTGTGGCCAGCAGGAGCAGAGCAGGGATTTGCCCCACTATACTGGACACTGGTGAGGCCACACATCAAGTACTGGGTTCTTTTGTAGACCTCTCATTCCGAGAAGGACATTGAGGGGCTGGAGCAGGTCCAGAGAAAGGCAACAAAGCTGGGGAAGGGCCTGGAGAACAGAACTGGTGAGGGCACTGGGGCTGTTTAGCCTGGAAACAAGGAGGCTGAGGGGAGACCTCTAGAGGTCCCTTCCAACCCCTAACATTCTGTGATTGTAAGATCTCCAGTTTGATAGTTCTACTTTTATCAACCCTGCCCTTAATTTAGGTCTTCCCCAATCCTTTTTTTCAGAGCTGCAATATTTACTCTGCGTAGGAGCCACTCGTGCGAGCTGCAGGCAGCTTTGTACCCTTTCAATTCACTCAGCCTAACCATGCTGCTTCTGCAAGGAGCCCTGCTTCAGCATTCAGCCTCCTTTGCACAGCAGACCTCATGCCCAGGAAGATGCATTATTCATCACCCTCATATGCATATGCACATTCCTCAGCAGAAGTCTGGGCAGACATTTTGTCAGCACTCCAAACGGCTTGGCCAGTGGCTGCGGTGAATCAAGTAGGCAGGGGGGGAGAGACTGAGCTGGCAAAACACCATCAAAATCCACTGAGGTGCAGCAGTGGGGTGGAAAGCAGCTCACACTCCTTGGGATTTAAGGGATATTGGCAAGCAGCTTGCACTCCTTGGGATTTAAGGGATATGAAGACATGATATACAGAGGGATGGAACAGAAAGTGAGAGTGTCTCTGCCACTGTGGGAGCAGATTGCTCAACAGCAGGAGTGGGAAGAAGAAAACCATGGAATAAAAGGGCAAAAGAAACACCTTGGTACCCAGTGGAAGACGACTCAGAACAAGCACTTTAAGAGTGTTTGATACTCTGAGAACAAAACTCAGGCTTTCCTCCCTGGTCTCCCAAGAAGCACCTTTTTATTAGCTCTGTTTTAGCCTTAGAATCACAGAAAAGTAGGCATTGGAAGGGACCTCTGGAGATCACTGAGCCTTATGGGAAAAAGACCAGGCTGGAGGCCAAGGAGAGCAGCAAACCCCAAGGGCAAGTCCTGCCCTAGGTTCTTTGCATGCTTTGCCTGTTAATTGGTCTGATTTCCATGAATAATGTGTTGGTATTTCACTGTGCCCAAATTAGCTTGCCCAAAGCTGGAGAATTGGCTGGCAGGCAGCTGGGCCCCCTGCTACGTTTGGATCTGTGCCTTTTCAGCTGATTCTCCATCTCCAGAGGATATCAATTAAACCTCTGCTAGATTCCACAGGCTGTGTCTGTTTGTGTCACAGGCACACAAAAAACTTATTTGACTGGAACAAGGCTTTAGAAGAACAACCTGCTGTGGGGAGGTTAGATAACAGGCTTTTAACACAGTAGATGCACTTCAAACCTCTCAGACCTTTGACTTCTTGAGGCTAAGACTAGAATATATCAAGGATTTTAAATGCTCTTGAAATGACAGCCTGATACTAGGAGAGCTTTGAAACAGAGTGGAGTATTACCAAGTGATGGTGATATTGAGTCATTCATGAAAAACATTAAGAGGGTGGTTTTATCCTTTTTCCTCCTCCCTCCTATCAGTTTGATGCCTGGCATGGACTGGGGGTAGAGTCTATCTGACACTGAAAGATCACAAAAAGGGTTTTACCTTTTCAGAGCAGGTTGTTAAACTGCTCCTCCTTGCAGTTAATGCCCCCAACTTTGAAAAGAAAACCCCACACCAGTTAAGTCACACACAAATCAAAGATGTTAGAAGCTGTCAGGATAGCTGCCAGGTCTCCAGACTCACGTCCTAAAATAATGGGCAGGCTGCTCCTAGCTGGAAATGAACTCAGCCTCCATTATTCAGCTCTGCTAATATTGGAAAGCTGGACAACCTTCTGACAAGTCACAGCAAAGTAGCAGTAAAATACTTTCTGGGGAAGATAGCTTCTATAAAAAGATGTATGCTGCCTGGGATTAACCTATATTTAAAAGAACAGGCATCAGAAAGGGACATTCCATTAACAGCTTTAATTATTTCCAAATCCCTATATAGGTCATAGCCCATTAACACCAAGGGCTTTTTTTTTTTTTTTCTTTTTATTATTTCAATGTACAGTGCAGCTTTAGAAGTCATTCCAATGAACAAGAATTTAGGGTTTGGTTTTTTTATTCAAAAAGGGGGGTTTGGAGAACACAGCTATAAAAAAAAATTGAGTCTGTTTTCTGAAGCACAGCAGTTTCTATTCCTGCATAGCCTCCCCTCCAATTGCCTCTTCTCTCAAGGTTACAGTTGTCATGGAGCATCATGCAGGGGCTGCAGTGTAACTTTGTGCTGCAGGGATCTCAGCTGATGTCTGATGCCTCCTGAAGCTCAGTGGAGTGGAAGTTAATAGATTCATAGAATGGTTTGGGTTGGAAAGGACCTTAAAGGTCATCTAGGTCCAACCCTCTGCCCACAGGCAGGGACATCTAGTAGGTTGCTTAAGGGCTTACTATAGGATGGTTAGGGATGGAAGACAACTTAATTAAGATCATTGGGTCCAACTGATAACCCAACACTGCCAGGTCACCACTAACTCATAGAATGGCTTGAGGTGGAAGGGACCTAAAGATCACCTAGGTCCAACCTTCCTGCCATGAGCAGGGACACCTTCCACTAGACCAGGTTGCTCAAGACCTCATCCAAACTCATGCAACTCTACTTTCTGTGTGGAGCTGGAGCACTTGAAGGGAACAAACTGCACAGTTTAAAGTGGGAACAGAAGATAAGGAATGTTTTAAGTTGTTGGTCAATACATTTTCCATGTTAAACACAGGGCCAGTTTTGTCCAAAGGATTTGGTTGCTACCAGATTAAGCTTGAATTGTTGAACACAGCACAAAGCTTTAATCTGCACTGCATGAGACAGCAAGGTAAAAAGGAAAGCAGACTTCTCTCTTTTTTCTTTTTTTTGCTTAATATTCATTTGATTTTGCCAAGAAACCTGAGAGACTTCATCAGTCTCCTAAGAAAAGCCCTAAATCCTGGCTTAGCACAGAGTGATAAGGGAAAGCAACGCTCTGAGATGCTCACAGAGCTCTGCTGTGTGTCAGCACAGCTGCATCTGAGAAACTGCCTGCTCTCATTAGTGTTGCAAAGGTTTCCTGAAGGTGAAGTTTACCCCAGTGTGCTTTCTGCCCCCTGGCTATATTGACCCAAGATGTGTTAGCATGACTAAGTTTCCAGCTTGCACAGCTGTTGCTGAAAACAGCTTCTGCAGCTCCATTGCCTGTACTCAGCAGGCAATCAGAGAGGTTTGGTATTTTGTTAGATAATGCATTCTGCTATGCATAGGCATTCTGGAATTAAACAGAGACTTGGTATTTCTCATTTCCCCCCTGCCCATCTGTAGCTACAGCACAATCCAGAGGTGGTTTCAGCAGTGCTGGAGTGCCAGCTGTGCATGTGCTGTGCCTGACTACACATCAGTATTTAGAAAGACAAGAGTTACCTCATTTTCCTGGGTGAAATCAAGAGCATCTTCTCCTGATGCAAGCAGAGTATGAAGAATCCTTTGTTTCACCTGTTCCCATTCGNAAAAACAATCAGAGAGGTTTGGTATTTTGTTAGATAATGCATTCTGCTATGCATAGGCATTCTGGAATTAAACAGAGACTTGGTATTTCTCATTTCCCCCCTGCCCATCTGTAGCTACAGCACAATCCAGAGGTGGTTTCAGCAGTGCTGGAGTGCCAGCTGTGCATGTGCTGTGCCTGACTACACATCAGTATTTAGAAAGACAAGAGTTACCTCATTTTCCTGGGTGAAATCAAGAGCATCTTCTCCTGATGCAAGCAGAGTATGAAGAATCCTTTGTTTCACCTGTTCCCATTCGACCAGCATTGACTCTCGGTGATACTCCTCAGCCATAGCAAAAGTCTGTTGGTGAAGATGAAGAAGAAGAGCTTAGGAACATACACAAACACCAACCAGCTCAACACTGCTATTCACAGAATGGTAAGAGTTGGAATGGGCCTCCAGAGAGAGTCCAACCCCCCTGCAAAGCAGGGTAGGACACAGGCGGGAATGCATCCAGGCAGGTTTTCACAGGATGTCAGGGGTTGGAAGGGACCCAAAGAGATTATCCAGTCCAAACCCCTGCCACAGCAGGACCAGACAATCCAGCNCTACCAGACCAGTTCAAAAATGAAGCAGAAAAAAAACAACTACCTCAATCAACCAGGTCAGTCCTCAAGAGCTAGGGATGTGCTGATTATTATTTTAACAGGCTTCCTGTTCAGGTATGAGGGGGATTCAGAAAGCAGGTGTGTGTGGAATGAAGGCAAGGCTCACATAACCCCTGCTGGTAACAGGGAATCCATGTCTCTTCCATGGGACTGCCACACAGACAGAACTTAACAGCTTGGAAATCAATGGGATTCTTCCTTTAATCCAGCAGCACAATATCCAGGCCATCTCTCATCAACCTGCTTTGTTGAGACCAACTTCTCTAATGGCAACTGGTTTTGCCACCACCCTGGAGGGACAGAAAGGTTTGGCTTAGTGTGGCTCCTGGAGAGGGGTATTTATTGCCTGTATTTAATTTGTAGGTCTTCCCCAGCATTTTTCATTTAAATGGGAAATAGGATAAAAGCATGAAGGAAAATGAGGCAGTGCCAAAGTCTCTCTTATCAGGAGCACAAACTCAGAAAAGCATGTAGGAAAGTCTAATCCCCAGGAAAAACATCCATTTGTCTTTCAACTGTGCTATGGTGTCCTCAGATCCATGCGGAACTCACGGAAGGAAACAGTTTTTCCCCTCAATATCCCTTATTTTGGCAATAGCACTAAGACACAGAAGGTCAACAAATCCAAGTGCTGGGGGCTGCACTTTGGCCACAACAACCCCATGCAGAGCTACAGGTTGGGGTCGGAGTGGCTGGAGAGCAGCCAAACAGAAAGGGATCTGGGGGTGCTGATTGACACCTGCCTAAACATGAGCCAGCAGTGTGCCCAGGTGGCCAAGAAGGCCAATGGCATCCTGGCCTGCATCAGGAATAGTGTGGCCAGCAGGAGCAGGGAGCTCATTCTCCCCCTGTACTCTGCACTGGTTAGGCCNCTCCCCACCCTCACTGCCAAGAATTCCTTCCCAATGCTCAGTCTAAATCTCCCCTCTTCACTACCTTTCCTCTTCTGGTTGGGGTGATGCTAATTAGCAGCCTTGAGTATTCTAGGACAGGAAAAAGTACTATTGCCTCTAATTCTAATTAAGCTGTAGTGGATCACAGAATGGTAGGGGTTGGAAGGGACCTCTGGAGATCATCTAGCCCAACCTCCCTGCCAAAGCAAGTTTGCCTAGACCAGGTTGGACAGGAACACATCCAGTTTGGTTTTGAAAGTCTCCAGAGGAGAAGACTCCACAACCTCTCTGGGCAGCCTGCTCCAGGGCTCCAGCACCCTCACAGTAAAGTTGTTCCTCCTCAAGTCCAAGCAAAACTCTCTGTGATCTCTCACTTCTTTCCATTTCCTTTGCCCCACTTTGTCTTTCCCATAGCTTTGTGCTGCAGTGCACACAATTAAATGTCTTGGTTGGCTGAGTAAGTTTTTCATCTCATTACAGCTCACTGTTGGGGCAAAACCCTTTCCCTTAATGAGTTCCTTAAATGAGATGGCAAGAGGCAGTGACATTTGGTAAGCATTTAAATGTGCTGCATGCACACAACAAAGATGATCAGAAGGGCTGGAGCACCTCCCCTTTGGGGACAAGCTGGGAGACTTGGGGTTCTGCAGCCTGGAGAAAAGAAAGCTCTGGGGAGACCTTAGAGCGGACTTCCAGTACATGGAGGGGGCAACAGGAGAACTGGGGAGGAACTTTAAGGGCTTGGAGTGACAGCATAAGAAGAAATGGATTGAAGCTGGGAGAGGGGAGATTGAGACTGGAGATGAGGAAGAAATTCTCGGCAGTGAGAGTGGGGAGACAGTGGCACAGGTTGCCCAGGGAGGGTGTGGCTGCCCCCTCCCTGGAGGTGTTGAAGGCCAGGTTGGATGAGGCTTTGAGCAACCTGGGCTGGTGGGAGGCATCCCTATGGCAGGAGGGTTGGAACTGGATGATCTTTGAGGTCTTTTCCAGCCCAATCCATTCTATGAACTACAGTATGAGATTTGTGTGTCTTTGTTTTATTACAGACATTAACTTTACACATCCACGGTAGGATGCAAGTCTTACTACTTACCTTCACCATAATCATTTTGACAGGGTTTGAAACATGCTTCAGTAACTACATTGCAATTTTAGGCAATTAAAATAAATTGAATAATGTTGAAATACTGTTGCTTAACATCTCAAAAGAAGCACAGGCACAGTTCTAGACTTGCTGCCCCAAAAGCGTGCAACGGGAACAGGAGCGCTCGGAAACCTGCAATGCCATTTCTGAGCAGCACTTGCAAGGCAAACAACAGGAAGCATTTCACAACAGAAAGCTTCCAGCTCAAAAAAAAAATCAACACAGCTGCTTGCTTGGAGGTAAAGAGACAGGAATAGGAGGTGGTGAGCATTTTTTCTTACAGACTAGGGAGTAAAAGTGGACTTGGCAAACCCTGAGCCTAAGTGACAGCTCTGACATCCTAACCACAGCATTTTCCTTGTACTGCTTCAAAAGAGTAATAATTTTTAAATCTCCTTTTTTTTTTTTTTCCCCTTATAAAAGAGATTTCCTTTGGACAATATGATGCAATATGGTGTTCTGGTTCCTCTACAGAAATGACAATTTAACCTTCATAGACTCACAGAATGCTTTGGGTTGGAAGGGATCTTAAAGATCATCTCATTTCAACCGCTTTGCCACAGGCAAGGAAACCTCCTGCTAGGTTGCTTAAGGCCTCATCCAACCTGGTTTTGAACACTTTTAGGCTTGAAACCTCCACATCTGGGTAACCTCTTCCAGTACCTCACCACCCTGATGGGGAAAAACTTCCTAATGTCTAACCCAAATTGAGCTTCTTCCACTCTGAAGCCACTACCCCTCATCCTGTCACTGTATGACTTTGCAGAGTGCCTCTCCAGCTCTCCTGGAGGCTCTTTTAAATACTGTAAGGCTGCTCCAAGGTCTCCTAGAGTCTTCTCAACTCCACCTGGCTCAGCCTGACCCCAACTCTCTCACCCTTGCAGCACTTGTGTGGTCACAAGTACTTCAACAATCACCTGGAGACAGGTGACAGGAAATACTCTGAGTGTCATCACTGCAGGAGAAGGTGGGACACAAGGAATCTCTCAGAGCAAAAAAGGAAATAAACCTCACATCCTCAGCATCATCATCTCTAGAAAAAGGCATCAGGCATGCAGAGAGGGTTGGAGGGAGTGTGCTATGCCTTACACACAAACAGGTTGAACACTGAACCTCCACACCCCACAAAATACTGTGGCTGCAACACAACCAAGCAGGATTACTGCTGGAAATATTAAGGGTTTCCTAATATCTCTTTTTCCATGTTATTAATACAGCTCTCCCAAACCCCACTAAACTGATTTATTAACTCCTTAAGGATAGTCCTCTCCCTTTTTCATTTGAAAGGGAAAAAAAAATGGAGCTTATTTCCAACTTACCCTCTTCCGAGACTCTTCAATGGCTGAAAGCAGTGCATTGTCTTTTTCATTCTTCAGGAATCCCTGCAGAAAAGGAGACAGAGCTTCAGTCAACAACAAAAACTCAGCCTCACACCAACAGCAGATAGACATTCATAGAAGGGACCTTAAAGATCACCCAGTTCCAACTCCCCTGCCATGGGCAGAGACACCTCCTACAAGCCCAGACTGCTCAAGGTCCCATCCAACCTGGACTCAACACCTCCCAGAGAGGAGGCAGCCACAACCTCCCTGGGCAACCTGTGCCAGTGTCTTCCCCACCTTCACTGTCAAGAATTTCTTCCTAATCTCCCATCTAAATTTTCCTTCCTCAAACTTCAACCTATTCCTTCTTATCCTGTCAATCTGAGCCCTCTCCATCTCCCCTGTAGCCCCCTTCAGGCACTGGAAGGCTGCCCTAAGGTCTCCCTGGAGCCTTCTCTTCTCCAGGCTGAACAGCCCCAACTCTCCCAGCTTGTCCCCAGAAGGAAGATTCTCCAGTTCTCTGAGCATCTCTGAGTACTGCACACTGTAGCCCTCAGCTCTTTCAACTCCAAGCAGTGCTCAGAACTCTCTCCTCAGTCCACTCCTGAGAAGTTTAAAGGTCACCTCACCGGAGCTACAGCAAGATGTCCACACAGAGCAACATGAAAATTAAAATGCATTAATCCCCTGGTTGAATATGCATTAAATCCTAGAGAAATGTCCTGCTTCTATTCTTTGTTATCTCTGTGTCCCAGCAACTGCTTCCCCTTGCTCTCCATTCGAGGCAGCTAGGGGCAAAGCTGGCAGGAGAGATAAGCCAAGATAAGGTTGTTGGACTTGAGTGTGCCGGCAAAAAATAAGTATAATAGAAAAGGTTTTGACTTGGCAGCTTTAGGTAGAAGCAGAGCTCTTGGAGGCCCAACAGGAATTGTGAAAAGTAGCCTTAAAATAGTCATTTGAGGAAGGATGGAAATAAGTAAACAGTTGGGAAGCACGCAGGCAAAAAGTTTACTGCAGCCTCTCCATCCAGCTGGAGGGAGTAAGAAATAATTCTTAAGAACTGGGTTCTTAACTTGCAGTGTTTCAGCAAATCTCACAGAGGTCAGTTCTATATGGACAGACTGAAACAGAGGAGCTGTTGGCTCCTTATCCCAAAGGTTACTTTCCTGACCCATGCCAGGAAACCTGTATTTCTAAATTTTAAACCATTAGTCACGGGCTAAAGAGGGAGCAATGAAGGTTTCCTGCCAACCTGACTCCCTCTGTTTTACATTTTCACTGCTGCTGTCACCAAACAAAGTTGATTTGTGCTCCCACACTTCAACCTGACCATTATTCAAATAATAAAGAAGGAAAAGAAAAGCCTTTGTCTCCCCCTGAAGTAATTCACCAAAAGGTTATCGATTCCATTAAGTGCTAGTATCTTCAGGCTGTAGGCTCCCTCCACAGCTCAAAAATTCAAGAGCCACTAACAAACCCAGGGAGGGGGAATTCCATATCCCACACTCTGTGCTTTTACTCAGCTGCAGCAGTGTCTGCCTGAGCTGGTTGGGAACTGGGAGGCTGTGGTGACCTTCAGTCTCCACATCCTCCTGCAAACACATTCTGCCTGCTACAACAATCTGACAATGCTGGTATCAAGCCACAGGCTGAGCTCATGACCTCCAGAGGAGCACAACTCCAGCAGCACACAAACTTGCTGTCAGAGATTTGGACCTTCTGGAAAGTATATTTAGGGTAGGTCTTAGAAACAGTCCTGTAGCAGCATTTCTGCCTCAGCTTCCTTGCTGTGAGGGTGCTGGAGGCCTGGAGCAGGTTGCCCAGAGAGGTTGTGGAGTCTCCCTCTGGAGAATTTTCAAAGCCACCTGGGCATTGTGATCCGAGGCAAGCTGCTGTGGGGGCTTTACAGAATCACAGAAACATTCAGGTTAGAACAGACCCTTAGGAGCACCAAGTCCAACCCAGAACCCTACTCTACAAGGGTCCCCCTAACCCATATCCTCAAGCACCACATCCAAGTGACTTTTAAACACACTCAGAGTTGGTGACTCCACCACCTCCCTGGGCAGCACATTCCAATGCCTGACCACTCTTGCTGGGGAAAAAACAAAAACGTTCCTAATTTCCAGTCTAAACCTACCCAGTGCTGGCTTGAGGTTGTTCCCTCTTGTTCTACCATTCCCTCTTAGCAGGATGTTGGACTGGAAGATCTCCAGAGGTCCTTGCTAACTCCCACCATGCTGCCCATGACCTGAAGGGATCACAGATGGCTGCCAAGCTCTGGAAGGTGAGGAGGGNAACTCTGCCACATAGGTATGCTGCCTGCCTTCCTGCTGCCCAGCACCAGCATGTGCAATGAAGGGCACTACATCCCTTCCTGAAGTAATGTAGAACAAGCATTTGAGGTACAGGGACAGCTTGTGACTCCCTTCATCTAGAAATAGGAACGTGACCCCATTCTGTGCAGCAGATAGACAACCAACTGCCATCCTCAGAGACACATTTGCAATGTGGTCCCCCCAGAAGCAGCCCCAGATTTAAAGAGGGAAGAGAGCAGCCACTTCTCCACAGCCTGTTCTTTGTTCCACCACAGCCTACTTTATTTTTAGACAATACCTGCAGAGAAAGCACAGTTCCAGCCTGGAAAGGGGAAGCTAAATCCAGATCCTTGCACATGTCTGGGGACCAACTACTACAGCAGCTGCCACCAAGACAAGGACTATTGCAGTCACCTTGCAGCGGGCCAAGACTCAAGCTCAGCCCCAAGCAGGAGAGATGGAGATGTGGCTTCGCAAGGAGCATCTGTGTCTGCATGGGTGGAAGGATGTTGGGAGGACAAAGTTCTCTGGTATTGCCCCACCTCCAACCTCAACTGGAGACAAATTCTCCAGAACGATAAGCAGCAGTACTTCTAGACCTCCACAGCACAGCCCAAGAGAGAAGCAGAAGGCACAGCCCAATTTCTGCTGCTGCAGAGAGCACTGCAGTGTTTGTCATATCCTAACAATGCTGTTAGCTCTACAGGTACCAAAAAAAAAAAGCCACTATGGCTCCAAGACATAGCCCTGCAGCTTGCTGGATGTGATGGGAGATGCTGAGCACGCCCAGCCAGGCACTGTGGCTCGCAGAGCTCCTGGGTGTGCTGGCCCTCTGCTTGCTCCGGGAGGAGTGGGCTCCTGAAAGCCCCAGGACATACAAGTCCTGCCTTAACTGCTCTGGATCTCCTTCATAGAAGGGCAGGGGATGGAAACAGACCTGAGGAGATCATCAAGTCAAATCCCCTCTGCCACAGCAGGATCACCTCGAGCAGGTCACATAGGAACATGTCCAGGTGGGCCTTGAAAGTCTCCAGAGACAGCAACTGCAGCACATCTCTGAGCAGCCTGTTCCAGTGCTCTGCCGCCCTCCCAGTAAAGTTCCTCCAAATGTTTAGATGGAGCTTCCTATGGTCAAGTTTATGCCTGTTGCCTCTTGTCCTGTCAGTGGGGACCACTGAGAAGAGCCTGGTCCCATCTTGCTGACACACACCCCTTAGATAGTTGTGCACCTTCTTGAAGGGCTGTGTGCACTGAGCTGAGCAGGTAACTGCCTAGAAAGGTCCACAGCATCAATGGTAATCAGCAGAGTGACTTAAGATGTGCTTGAGCTGTCCTCCAAGTCTGTAAATCCAAGCTGAATACCTCACTTAATGAAAGTGCCCAGCAAGTTCACCAGGTCCATTTAAGGGATTACATTACACCCAATGCCAGTTAGGAGATGCTAATTGTCCTTCTCAATTCTCCAACTACTCCTTCAGCATAGGAAAATCCTCACCCTTCCAAATAACATCTGTAATGCTTCACAGAGGAGAGAGCCATTTTTAAAGAGGTTGCTACATGTCTTGTGCTAAACATTGTGACTGTAGCATGGTAACTGCACCAGTTAGTTACAGGCTAATTATGAACCCTCAGAAGATGGATTTGCAGCAGCTGATGCTGAGGCTCCTGCTGCTGCTCACCAGATTGCTTAGTTAGGCCAAACAGGGTTGTCATTCTAGGCTTTGGAGGCCAAAATGATCTCATTGCTCTCCACAGCTCCCTGAAAGGAGGTCACAGTGAGGTGGGGTTGAGCTCTCCTCCCTAGTATCAGTGATAGAATAAGAGGAAATGGCCTGAAATTGTGCCAGGGGAGGGTTAGGTTGGAGATGAGGAAAAATTTCTTTGCTGCAAGAGTGGGGAGGGATTGGAACAGGCAGCCAAGGGAGGTGATGGAGTCCCCATCCCTTGAGGTCTTCAAGAACTGTGTGGTCATGGCACTTGGGGCCATGGTGGGGTTGGGCTGATGGTTGGACTCAACGATCTTAAGAATGCTTTCCCAACCTTAATGATTCTGTAAGTGAGAAGTGCCCAGCTGCGGTAAGAGCCTGGCTTGAGGGCATTGCCGTCTAGTGTTGCACCATGCTTTGGGCCCTAGGCACTGGGCTTTCACACAGCCATTTAAACAGACACCACTGTCCACCAGCTGTAAGAAAAGGCAAAGATCTCTGGACCAAGGACGGGTGGAGAGATAGAAGAGACCTGCTTTCCTCTAGAGAATTTTGCTCCCCAGAAATCCCACGCCTCGCAACAGCTTTAAAGGTTAAATGCTCTCTCTTCAGCGCTGGTTGTGCTCAGTGAGTTCCACCATCCCTGAAAGCTTCCTGCTGCCCCAGAGGCAGGGTTTGACTTTGCCACCAATGCCTACGGATGCCTTTGACGTCCACCAGGAGCCCACAGCCCGGACAGCAGCAGCTGCCCTGCTGGGGGAGACGCTGCTGCTTTGTACCGCATCGCTTCAGAATCAGTACCCAGACAGAGAGGTAGGAGAGCAGAGACGCTGCGAGGAGACAAAGAGCTATTTGGCACCAGCAGATGGCAGAGAGAGGAGCAGCTAAAGCGAACATTGCTAACCCCTCGGAGGACAAATCCTCACCTTCAGCTCTGCTGCTGCAGGGATCCCAGCACAACCCGGATCTTTGGTTGAAAATGAAACTTTCTCATATTTCCTTATGGTAGGTTGGCAGAAAAAGCTCACAGAGTGCTAATGGCAGAGCATGCCAGCCTGCTTCAGTGAGTGGCATTTCATTTTCCCCTCCATTACTGTGGGAGTTTGGAAGGGAAGCAGCACAACTCTTCTCCATTGCAGGTTCTCTGCTGAATGTTTCACACACCTGATTTCTACAGCAGCTGATAAAATGGTGTTTGTCAAACAGGGACACAGGCACAGGTTCATAGAATGGTTTAGGTTTGAATGGACCTCAAAGATCATCTAGTTCCAACCCCCTGCCATAGGCAGGGACACCTCCCACTAAAACAGGTTGCCCAAGGCCTCATACAGCCCATTTTCAAGCTGCTCCCCATTTTCAAGCTGCTCCCCATTTTCAAGCTGCTCCCCATTTTCAAGCTGCTCCCCATTTTCAAGCTGCTCCCCATTTTCAAGCTGCTCCCCATTTTCAAGCTGCTCCCCATTTTCAAGCTGCTCCCCATTTTCAAGCTGCTCCCCATTTTNTATCTATCTAGAATCCTTGAATTGCTTGGGTGGAAAAGCCCTCTTAAATCATTGAGTCCAACCATCAATCCAACACCACCATGGCCATTAAACCACATAGCAAAGTGCCATGGCCACATGCTCCTTGAATACCTCCTCCCTGAATTACTCTTCTACATCTACTGGCTCTCGGCATCTTTCTCCAGCACATTCCACCTCCTCTTGGATCTCTTTCCTCTTGGATTCCAGTCTGACCTTCTCACATTCTCCTCTCTGTCATCCAGCCTACTCTGCCACACTCAAAAGTCAGGTTGTAGAAGTGCAGGCTCTGAGACTTGGGGCTGCTCAGCCTGGAGAAAAGACGACTGCAGGTAGACTTGCGATGGTTTGGGAGTTACCCACCCCCCCCACTATATGAAAATCACTCAGACCAGACTCAGCCAGCTAGAAGTTAAGGAATGAAGCTATAGTTACAGCTTAGGGCAATAGACAAGCAGATGCATACACAATATACATGAATATTTACAGAAAGGTAAATACAGAAACACAACATCCTTGCCAGAAATCAGAGTCTCCAGAAGGGGCTCCCAACCACCCTTCCACCTTCTTCCCATCCCTATACCTTATTCCAGGGTCTGCTTTACATGCAAGGTAAGCTTGGAGGATCATCAAGGGGGGTTAGAAGCAGAGTGGTTAGTTTGGTTAACAGCAGAAGCCCAGAANAGGGTGGGAAGAGACTGGCGCAGGTTGTCCAGGGATGTTGTGGCTGCCCCCTCCCTGGAGGTGTTCAAGGCCAGGTTGGATAAGGCCTTGAGCAAGCTGGGCTGGTTGGAGGTGTCCATGCCCAAGGTGGGGGGCTGGAACTGGATGATCTTTAAGGTCCCTTCCAACCCAACCCATTCTATACATCTATGAAACTGTCCCCAGCAGCAGGACAGGACCCTGGAAGGCCAGGCCATTTCCCTGTTCTCACTAAGTTCCTTCTTCCACTCTCATCTCACAGGATGTCAGGGGTTGGAAGGGACCCAAAGAGCTCAGCCAGTCCAACCCCCCTGCCACAGCAGGACCAGACAATCTGGCTCAGGTCACACAGGAACACATCCAGATGGGCCTTGAAAGGCTCCAGAGAAGGAGACTCCACAACCTCTCTGGGCAGCCTGTGCCAGTGCTCTGGGACCCTTACAGTAAAGAAGATCCCATTTGTGTTGAGCTGGAACCTCCTGTGCTGCAGCTTACATCCATTGCTCCTTGTCCTATCCCAGGGAGCAAGTGAGCAGAGCCTGTCTCACCCCTCCTGACCCTCAGCCCTCAGATATTTATAAACATTTATTAACTCCCCTCTCTGTCTTCTCTTCTCCAGACTAAGCAGCCCCAGCCCCTCAGCCTCTGCTCACAGGCAGTGCTCCAGTCCCCTAATCATCCTTGTAGCCTTCCTCTGGACCTTCTCCAGCAGATCCCTGTCCCTCTTCAACTGGGGAGCCCAAAACTGAAGGCAGTACTCAAGATGAGGTCTCACCAAGGCAGAGTCAGGGGGGAAAGAACCTCCCTTGACCTGCTGGACACACTCTTAATGCACCCCAGGATCCCATTGGCCCTCTTGGCCACAGGGGCACATTGCTGTCCCACGGACAGCTTGTTATCCACCAGCAGTCCCAGGCAACCGCTGCCTGCCGCAGGCTGATATGACAGGAACCAGCACCTTGCCTTGCTCCAGCCTAAATTTCATCAAGAAAAAGTGTTCCAGAGCTACTTCCTTAGGGATAGGGAAGAGCATGCACACACCAAGGGACTCTTTTTGACAGCAGGTTGAAAGTCTCTTCCATTTACCGCTGCAAACGAGGTTAGTAAACTCTCTCCTGGCTGATAGAAGTCTCTTAATTACTTCCATCAACCAGACCATACTTTTAGTACTTGATCTTAGTATTCAAGCTGTCAAGAGAAGGAGAACATTGCCAAATAGCATACTGAGGCCTTGGACGTTGACAGTGCTGCTTGCTGCTGCACTGGCAGGGGAAGAAAGGAGCAAACAAAATGAACAATTTTGGGCCATTTCAAGGCAACTGCTCTTTGATTAAAGTGTGTCCAAGTGCTGGATTTCCAGGAGATCCAGTGAATCCTGCAAAGAGCCAGCAGGGATAATGGTTGATGGCTTGGGAGCAGCAGGTCCAGGCGAAGCACCTGAAGTTTATTATCTCTACTAGCAACTGTTTGCTAAATACAATCCCACTGCAAATGTGGACACATCTGAGGACACTCCCAGAGTGGTGTACCCTGGCACTGTCCTCTTGGCCATGTCCATAGATTGCATAGGACTGAAAGGGACCCTCAAAGGGTATCTTGTCTAACCCCCTTGCAGGCAACAGAGACACCTCCAACTACAGCAGGCTGCCCAGAGACACAGCAAGGCTGATCTTGGAGGTCTCCAGGGATGGGGCCTCAAGCACCTCCCTGGGCAGCCTGTTCCAGTGTCTCCCCACCCTCACTGCACAGAACTTCCTCCTGATGTCCAACCTAAACCTACCCTGCTCCACATGGTCCCTTATCTTAGCACTACTTTGTTCTCTCTGGTTGAGACAGAGAGATCTGGAACCCACCACACCCTGACAGTCCCTGCTGCACATCATTGCCTTTTGAAGCCAAACTCTTCTTTATGCTGACACAAGCACCAACACTCACTGCTTGGCTTTGAAGAGAGGTAGGCTCATAGGTCTGTGTGGCCAACAGAGGATGACCACATGCTGGTGTGGCATGGGCAAGACTGTCCTCTCTTCAGGCTCTCCTTTTGCATGCATCACACCAGCATTTCTTGGAAGCTTCTGCAACCCAAAAATCTTAGGAGACCTACAGAAAGCATCAGCTTTTGCTAAGAACATGCAGATGAGCAGCTTGACCTTGGCCTGTGCAATAGAGTCCTTCAGAGCAAGAAAGGCAGCTGCCCAAAGATCAGCAATCAAATGTGATGAGTTAAGAGCATTTGTGAAACTTTTTTTTTTTTTTCCCTCTCCTCAGAGCACTTCAGATGGCTAAGCTGCTATGGGGCCAAAGCAGTCTGAGGATCCAGGCATAGACATCCCCAGAGAGGAAGAGAAGGTAAACAGAAAGCTCTGAAGAGACCTTCTCATGGCACTTCAGTAATCAAAGGGGATGTAAAGTAGATGAGAGTGAGACTTTTGAGCTGAGCCTGTTGAGACAGGACAAGGGGTGACGGTTTGAACTGAAAGAGGGAGAAAAAGTGGAGAGAAAGGAGAAATGTTTGACACTGAGGGTGGTGAGAGCCTGGCCCAGGTTGCCCAGAGAGATAGATGCCCTATCCCTGGACCCATTCCAGGTCAGGTTGTTTGGGGCTGTGAGCAACCTGCTTTAGTTGCAGATGTCTCTGCCAAGTGCAGGGCAGTTGGACTAGATAAGCTTGAAAAGTCTCTTCCAACCCAAACCAGTCTGTGATTCTATGAACAGGCTTTCAAAGCAACAGAGATGCTGAAGCAGGAAATCCATACAGACTAATACCTGTACCACAAAGCTGTGCTAATGCAGCCAAACACTGCCCATGGGGAAGTTCTGCTTCTCCTCTGCCAGCCTTCACAAGGGTCACAGCCACATCCCTCCCACGCACATCATGACTGCATTCCCTGCTTGTAGCCAACACTGGCACTCAACTGGTTTGAAAGCCAAGGCAGGAGAGCTCTTCCCTGCCCTGCAAGCAGACAGCTTTTCAGTGGCAAGAAGTCGTTAAAGAGGCCTTGGCCTAATCTTTGCTCCATTAGCAATGATTTTGAAGATTATTTCACTTTTTTTCCCCAAAGCAGCTTTGTGCTCCAGCACAATTCCACCTTGCAGATCACCTTGTAATGGAGGAGCAGCAATGTGGACCTCACCAGAGGCAGCAAGAGTCGATGGCCACTGCAGCACCCACTGAGGAATCAGGGAACGGCAGAGGTTGGAAGGGACCTGTGAAGATCACCAAGTCCAATGCCCCTGCAACAGCAGGATCATCTAAAGCAGATCACACAAGAACACATCCAGGTGGACCTTGAAAGTCTCCAGAGATGGAAACTCCATCACCTCTCTGGGCAGCCTGTTCTGGAGCTCTACCACCGTTGCAGTGAAAAAGCTCCTCTCCATATTTAGATGGAACTTATGTTGAGGCTTGTGCCCATTACCTCTGTCCTGTCATTGGGGATCACTGCTCATCTTTCTGTTACCCATCCCTTAAGTATTTGTAAGCACTATTGAGATGCCACTCAGCCTCCTCCTCTCCTGGTTAAACAGCCCCAAATGTTCCAATCCCTTCAGCATCTTAGTGGCCCTGCACTGGACTGTCCCTAATAGGTATTCATCCTTCTTGAACTGGGGAACCCAGAAGTGGACCCAGTACTCCAGATGTGCCACAAAAATGATTAAGGAAGTTGAACATCTTCCTTATGAGGAGAGACTGAGGGAGCTGAGGCTTTGTAGGTTGGAGAAGAGACAACTACAGTGTGATCTGATTAATATTTATAAATATGTAAGGGGTGAGTACCAGGAGGATGGAGCCAGCCTCTTCTCAGTGATGCCCAGTGACAGGCCAAGGGGCAATGGGTGGGAGCTGAGGCATAACAGGTTCCATGTGAACCTGAGGAAGAATTTTTTCACTGTGAGGGTGACAGAGCACTGGAACCAGCTGCTAAGGGAGGTTCTGGAGCCTCCCTTCCTAGAGATATTCAAGAACCATCTGGACGCATTCCAGTGTGATCTGCTCTAGGTGATCCTGCTCTGGCAAGGGGGCTGGACTGTGTCCAGTTCTGGGCCCCTCAATTTAAGAAGGACATTGAGGTACTTGAACATGTCCAGAGAAAGGGAACGAGGCTGGTGAGAGGCCTCGAGCACAAGCCCTATGAAGAGAGGCTGAGGGAGCTGGGATTGTTTAGCCTGGTGAAGAGGAGGTTCAGGGGAGACCTTATTGCTGTCTACAACTACCTGAAGGGTGGTTGTGGCCAGCAGGAGGTTGCTTTCTTCTCTCAGGCAAGCAGCACCAGAACAAGAGAACACAGTCTCAAGCTGTGCCAGGGGAAGCTGAGGTCGGAGGGGAGGAGAAAGTTCTTCACTGGAATGGGCTGCCCAGGGAGGTGGTGGAGTCACCGTCCCTGGAGCTGTTCAAGGTGGGTTTGGACGTGGCACTTGGTGCCGTAGTCTAGTCTTGAGGTCTGTGGTAACGGGTTGGACTTGATGATCTTTGAGGTCTCTTCCAACCTTGCTGATACTGTGATACTGTGATCTTTCAAGGTCCCTTACAGCCACTGACATTCTATGATTCTATGAGACCTCACCCGGGCAGAGCAGAAGGGGAGGAGAAACTCCCTCCACCTGCTTGCCACACTCCTCTTGATGCGCCCTAGGATGCCACTGCACATTGGGCACATTGCTACCTCACGGCCATCCTGTTGTCCACCAGGACTCCCGGGTCCTTTTCCCCAGGGCCTCTCTCTAAAAGGTCAGCCACAGGGTCGTTGCTCCCCAGCTGCAAGACTCTGCCTTTGCCAGATTCCTCCTAAGCAGGGGTGCCGCCGTTCCCCCCCCACACCTTCTTTGGCAGGTTGCGTGTGCCAGGGAAAGATGCAGAGCAGCCACCGTCCCTGCTGGTGGCAGGGGAACAGGCCTGCCCTGCCCCGCCATCGGCACGCCATGGACGCGATGCTGAGCTCTGAAGGCAGCCTTTAATCCGTGTGGCAGAGCGAGCCTTGGGCAAATATTGACAAAGGGCTCCGTGCCGCAGGTTAGCGCCGGCACCGCGCAAATCCAGGGCGCGTGCTTGGATTATTTCACTGTTTTAAGCTGTCTGGGCTGTGGAACTCCTGCAGCTTTTCACAGTCGTCTTCAGAGCGTATCCAGGCGCATTGGATTTTGCTGTGTTGGATAAATATCATTACTCCTCCTAGCCGTGACAGGAGAAACGCAAACTGTCGTACCAAGAGCTCCTCGGGAAATCACAGCTCAGCCCCGAGCAGAAGCAGGGGCAGATGGTGCAAGCTCTTTGACTCTTGCTGAGACCGGTTGGATCTGCCAAGGGAAGACTGGAAATGTGCTCCTTCGCCATACAGGCTCTCTGAGGGTAGAAATGCAAATACCCTCCTCTACTCTGCCCTGGTGAGGCCACATCTGGAATACTGTGCTCAGTTCGGGGCCTCTCAGTTCAAGAAGGGCCTCAGGGAACTGTTTGAAAGAGTCCAGCACAAAGCCACAAAGCTGCTGCAGGCAGTGGAACATCTCCCTGCGAGGACAGGTTGAGGGAGCTGCAGCTTGGAGCAGAGGAGCTGGAGGGCTGCCCTCATTCACGTTGATAAAGATGCGCAGGGCAGTGTCAGGAGGACAGAGCCAGGCTCTGCTCAGGGATGTCCAGTGATAGCACAAGGGGCAAGGGGTGCAAACTGGAGCAGAGGAAGTTCCACATGAATAAAAGGAACAACTCTCTCACTGTGAGACTGACAAAACCCTGGAACAGGCTGCCCAGAGAGGTTGTGGAGTTTCCTTCTCCAGAGATACTCAAAACTCCACTGGATGCATTCCTGTGTGACCTGCTCTAGGTGATCCTGCTCTGGCAGGGGGTTGGACTCGATCTTTCAAGGTCCCTTCCAACCCCTAACACTGATTCTGTGATACCTCTTAGTTCCTGCTTCAGGCAGCAGACCCCAGCCACCAAGCACAGAAGGCTGATATCAAACCAGCAGTGAACATGGAAACGCTCCCCAGCACTGACGGGCACCAGCTTGCTCCACGTCCAGCTGCTGTCCTCTCAAATGTGTGGCCATTAAGGAGAGTACAAGGGGTCTGCAGCCAACATAAACATTTAGAATCATAGAATGTTTTGGGTTGGAAGGCACCTCCATAGGGCATCTAGTCCAATCCCCTCTGCAGTCAAGCAGGGACATCTTCTACTAGATCAGGTTGCACAGAGCCTTGTCAGGCCTGACCTTGAGTATCTCCAGGGATGGGGCCCCAATCAGTTGCAGTGTTCCAGCACCCTCATTGTGTAGAACTTGTTCCTCACACCCAATCTAAATATCCTCTCATTTCAAACCATTGCCCCTTGTCCTATCACTGCAGGCCTTTGGGAACAGTCCCTCTGCAGCCTTCTTGCAGCCCCCTTCAGGCACTAAACGGCTGCTGTTAGGTCTCTCCAGAGCCTTCTCTTCTCCAGGCTAAACAACCTCAGCTCCCTCAGCCTGTCCTCACAGCAGTGGTGCTCTAGCCTCATGAAATTATATATAGGGAGCACAGCTTTATGGTGCTGGAATACCACTGGTGAAATTTCCTACTGGAATATTTGTGCCAGGCACTCACAGCAGCCTAAAAATCGACCTCTCTGCTACAGGGCACTGTTTGTTCTGTGTACAGAGATCATTGCTGCTGGCATGAAATATGACTCTGCTCGATTTTAGTTCCTCCTAATTCAATGTTGGATGCTCAGCACTTCAGGCTTTCATGCACTCAGTTATTTCACTTCAGATCGTTGCTTAAACCCTGACAGAACCCAGAAACTCATTGCAGAGTTCCCAGGAATGTGAAGATTTTCCAGTGTCAGAGAAATCTGCAAGACTGAACCCAAGTGCAGTGATTAAATTGAGTGAAGTAGGACACTTGCTTCTGAAAGCCACCCAAAGATTTCAACCATTGCAACGTATATAATTTATGTATTACAGACACACTGCAGCTACTTATTAAAAATATTAGTAATTATCCATACTATTTTGTGATGTCTTTCCCTTTCATCAGAGGGAACCCAAAATAACTCCAATTAGGCTCTCATTCTAGGGCTTTAAAAAAAAAAAAAATCTTTGCCATGTCATGTTGGGCTGCAGAGCTCCTGGGAATGCTGTTAGCAGTGGCTGTAATGCCCCCCCCCCATCAGTCCCAAATGCTTTCATGTCCTAAAAGAAAGAAAATGCCCTTTTTTTTAAAGCTCAAATTTTACAGCAAAGCTGCTCAAAATGAAGTTCTCTTCCACAGACAATGATCAGCCTCCACTGCACAGATCATTTCTGACAGCAATTGCTAATGCCACACAAATCCCAGTGTAAGCCACAGTGCTACCTTCTCTACTGAGCCTCTCTTCCTTCTCAGGCACAGTTCAATTTTATTTCTCCCTACCAGGCAACTGGGAGCTGTTCAACAAGAATCCCAGGTCCTACCAAGCTACAAAGCAGCAAGGAAATTTGTGTGATGGCAAAATAGAAAGTCTTGGCTAACCTAAACCTGCTCTGAGGTCACACAAAGAACAGAAGCATGGAAAAGAATGAGAAAAAAAATATCTGAACCAGAGAAAGAAGGTGGACTCTTGCCAACCTATTATGGCAGTAAGAAATGTTACTCGAGAGCCAACAGGAGCTTGCTCAGCTGGCTGATGCTGGTGCATCCCACCTGACACTAACTCAGACAGTGTTTCTGTTTATATTATGAAAGATAAAAAACCCTAAAATGTCACCAAAAAACAGTTAAATGCAATGTCAGCTCCCTTAGGATACAGCTTCCCTTGCTCCAGAAGGTATCTGCACAGATCAAGCCAGCAGACCAGTGGCAAATCCATCTCTTTTGGCTTCACCATCACCATTAGCCGTAGTGCAGAGCTAAAGGAACCACCCAACCTGAAATCCAAGCTCACTGCTCAAGGTTCCAACACTTGGCTACTTGATTTTACTCAACATTTTTAGAGTGCAGAGGCATGACCTTGGTGTGGGGCTCTGCTCAGCACCATGACGAGTGGCTACAGCCTGTCCCCTGCACTGCAAATGCCCTTGGATTGGCAGCCTGGTTAAAAACCACAATGCTACGAGAATCATAAATGCAGCAAGAGATTCCCAACCAGAGCAAAACTCAGGGATTTGGCTTCTTTAGTTTCAATAAATGAGGTTAATATCCAACAGGCTTGAGATCCACAGTGCAACCCTGTCCTACACACAAAGCTCGCTGCTGATAGCTCACCACGAGCTACGCCAAGCCGCCCTCTCCTGTCATGCTTTCAAAGGCAACCCTGAGCAAAACCTCCAGATTCCAACGATTTCAACTCATCCTGTGGCCACAGCCAAGCCTGCAGCTTAAGACCTCTTGCTGAAAACATTCCTGCAGCAGGCAGGACGCCCTCAAATCCAGCCATGGAAGCTAATGTCACCGGTGACGCCATTTTCTCTCCTCCTTCCGCTGCCATTTTAGCATCCTGGTTACTCCACCTTTTTCTGGAGAAGTCGCTGCCTGTCCTTCCTCCCTTCCCTAAGAGGCTTCAAATAACACAGTGACAAATAAACCCATCCCATGGCACCTGCTGGTGTGACAAGGATGAGGCAGGGGGTTGCCGTTGCAGGACCACACCTCGATTCGCTGCGCCAAGAGCCAGCGAGGAGTCTCCTGAGATGGTGTAAGCTGAGAAAGCAGCCACTGGAAATCTGTCAGCACAGCATGAATAAGGGAGAAAGCTGAGGGAAGAGGACTTTGTCCAAGCTCTGGTACAGCAGGACAGGCTTTTCTCCCACCACCACAGACAAAAGTAGCTAATAAGGGAGCAGTTGGAGAAGAAAGGCAGAAGGCATACAAGAGGGAGTACGATGAGCTCGCTGTGGCTAGGCTAATTGTCCAGCAGCATCAATACACAGGCAGACAGAATAACCCACTGAACCTAACAGCACAAAATTCATCTCAGCATCACGTCCCAAAGCCCAACTGCCCATCAAATATTTCCCATTTCTTATGGAAGGATAAATCACCGAAGCAAACCTGCTGGTCATTGCCAGCCAGTGTCCTCTAAAGCCACTTCTGCAAATGTTGGTGTGATTCATTGCTCTCCCCCACCCCTCTGCTTTATCCTTCTGCCTGGCTGTCTGCAAGACACCAGGGTGGTGGTCTCAGGTTGTTGTTGGTTTTTGGTTTTTTTTTTTTGAAAGCCAAAACCTCTTCCTTCACAATTTCAAAGGCATAAAAACACTTGAATGCCTGCAACTGTACATACAAAAAAATGAACAGGAATGAAAAGAATTGGTTCTCTTTAAATTCTCTGGATGAAGTATAGAGGCTGGCAGCGCTGATCCTGACACTCTCCCTCCTCTCAGGCCAACTTGAGCAGAAGGATTGGGGCTGCTGTGCCCCTATCCTACAGCAGAAAACCTCCTGAATGCTCCTCAAGAGGTTATTTTTCTGCTTTGGTTAAAAACACCACCAAGCAAAGGGGGGGGGAAAAAAAAAAAAAAAAAATCTTCCAGCCTCCATCTGTATTTCAGACACAAAGTGATGCATGCAGCAAATGCTCACTGCCTCGAAGGGACAACGCCTGGTTCAGAGACATCAAAATCCTGTCACCACCAACTTCCACCAGGGTCTAAATCCCAAATCCCAGCATAGGTGGCTTTCCTTGGTGCTGGCATGCTCAGAAGGGAGTTTCCTGGGAATTTTTAGTGCAGTTTGAAGCTTCCCACCAAAACCCCACACATAGGGGAAAGAGAAATCTTTCCTAAGTTAAATCCAGTTTGTTTCACTGATAGGGGCTAGCTAAGGCTGTAAAGAAAGAGCCAAGAGTGTAGTGTGATGGATACAAGCTCTCTCTTCTTTTCCCCCCCTACAAACTGAAATTTCAAGGAAATGAGCAAATCTGAATCACAGAATGGCAAGGGCTGGAAGGGACCTCTCCAACCCTCTGAAATAACAGGAGATGATTTGGCAAAATCATCCGGCTGAGTTAAAAAGAAATAAACCCAAATTAACCAGCCCATTCTTCCTGAATATTTGCAAATAAACCATAGCTACTTTGTTCACCTAAACAGATATTTCTCAAAGGTGGCAGCACACCCCCTGGAATAAGCATAAATATTTTAGCAAGCTATTTAGAGTTCACCCACAGCACCATATCTTTAAATCCTCGATTTAAACATGCCATGCTCTGTAGAAAGGCTTCTTCCTTCCTAACCTTCCTGATACATTTCACAAAGTTAATAATTCAGGGGAATGTAAATAATTAATTACAGATCATTAAAACAAAACAAAAAAAAAAGGCAGAAGTCAGGAATCTGCCTAATTAGCCAATTTCTAACTGTTAAGAACATTACAAAGCTGGCTGAAAAAGGCACACATTAAAAATCCTCTGCTGCAACAACTGAGATGCTCCTAATAAACACTCAACCTTTATCCACAGCGTATTCCTCCCACTGGGGAAGAAACCTAAAAGGTTTAAACTTTCCAGACTTGGGGCATGAGCTGAGAGAGGATCCACTGGAGACAAAAGGTTTCCATTTTTTCTCCTCAGGCTCTACTCCACCCTCACGAAGGAACTCACCAGCAGTGCGTGCTCCGCTTCGCGCAGCACATTAAACACGGCACGCAAAGCCTTCAGACTCGAATGGAAATGAAACGCCAAGTCCAGATGCTGCCAGCAGATAGCACAGGGATAAAAAGGAAAAAAAAACCCAAAGCACACAACACCGCAGAACAAACCACCCAAAAAAACCCCTGCTCTAAGACACCTTCAACTAATTATTCATTATTGCAGCTCAGTCTTCCCCCCCCACCCCGCCTCGATTCATTTCTGGAGCTTAGCTGAACTCTTGTCTCCCACCCACTTCAGACAAAGGAAAATAATTTGCCACACTGTACCAACTGCGAGGCTAATTGAGCCATCTCCCATACAGGGTCACTGGAGATGGCTTCCTCCATCTTTTTCACACATGCAAACCACACATTTCATTGTCTTGGACTTGATTTCTTGCTGAGCTGCTTTTATAGCAAGACCCACACACACACACAATCACTTAAGACAGGTATAATCTTTAAAAGAGGCAACTTTTTGGCTGTGCTGTGCCAGTTTTCCCCCTGTGTCTCTCCCCTTCTGAGCACCGCTCAGCTGACAATGGGAAGAGCGCAGAAGACACCACATAGGCACCTTAATATATGGGGAGGGAGCCTCAAAAGAGGCAAGTCATTCTCTGCTCCAAGAGCCCAGGTATCATCCTGGCACTGCACACTTCATTAATCTGCTTTTCTCTATACAGACAACTGAAAGGAAAGGGCAAAAAGCAACCCACTTGATACTTTTGCCCCCCATAGCACAGGCAGGCAGAGCTCCCAAGCTTGCACACAGCCTTCGAGTCCCTAGATCAGAGAGGATTAAATCAGCTGCCACCCACCCAGCTAGTCACAGCCACCTCATTTATATAAATGTTAATTTCCCCACTGCTTCCTCTTACTATGATTTTACAGGCTTAACCCCTTTCAAAGCACATCCTAGGCACTTGAAAGAGAGGTGGGGTCTAGGCTGCAAACTCCAGTTGACTAAGCAAATAGACTTCACCACCTTTTTTAAGACACCAAACAATAAAAAGCAAATCCCTGAGTGTCTTCATTTCCTTTGGAGGAAAGCAGAAATGTTCCCTAGCTTATTTTTTCTTTTTCATTCCCCATTTGGAATCCTCCCTTCGAAATAAAAATCAAGGAAAGTTTAGAGTGTCTTCTAAATAAATCATAAGTGTCCCTGTAGGAACAGAGGAAACATAGTGGACCAGGATCTCTGCACAACAATAAAACTTGAGAGAGAAAATCATCACATCATAAAGTAGCATCTTGATTGTTTGTTTGGGTTTTTTTTGGCTTGTTTCAAATACTTCCCTAGGCTATGAAAGAGCTACAGAAAAGAAAACAGGCATAAAAGGCATTCAGAAAGTTCTGCTACTGTATTCCTGCTGAAATGAAAGGCAAAGTCAGCAATGTCAAGAGGGTCTTTTTCTACAGGCAACACCAACAGAAGCCCAAAGCAGCGGCTGGACTGCCCCACCCAACAGCTGCTCTAGAGAAGGATAGGAGAAGGTAAAGGCAACAGAGCTCTGTGCTGTGAGCAAAGGAGGATTCCTGCAGAACTACCCACCTGTTCCCTTCAATTACTCACCCACCAAATTCAACCAACCTGCAGCCGCTGCACAAAGAAAAACCTCCCCGGCCGTCGGCTGCAGGAGAGCACTCTCTGAGCAAAGCAACCTTTCTTACCTTCACCTTAAGAGGCTGGTAAAGACACAGCATCCCTACCTGTAGATCTCAGTACTGAGAGGAGTTACAAACCTGGTGCTGCTGGCTCTAGCTGCCCCAACTGCCTGGTAGTTCAGGTTTACCCAGTTCTCTCTGTATTTCTCTGCTCAAGTTTGTTTGTTTTTTTTTTTCCCTTTAAGCTTTCAAAAGAAGAAAAAAAAAAAAAAAAAAAAAGAGAGATAACACAAACCTGCAAGTCCTGAAATGGCTGAGACAGTCAAGAGTCCAGCAAGACAATAAGAAAGCAGCTGCTTTCCACGGCTCAACACCACTCTCTGGAAAGCATCTAGATTTAGATTTTTTTTTTTCCCCCTCCAGTGGTGCTTTATTTAAATTCTAGGGAAAGCATCAGTCTGAAACCAGTAACTGATGGAAGTAACAGTTTATAGGTTACAGAAGGATATTTTATTGTTAACGGACTGTACCATGTAAGAAGTAGGAGGGGGTGAGGAGGGAGGCAGGCAAGAGGAGAGACAGAGAGATGCTACTATTTTTTTCCCCCCCCTTCTCCCTGAGCCACTGCAATTACTCTGATGTGAATTTTTGATGACTTCCGACATATTGCATGGTTAATAATCGTTTCAGCTGTCATGTTTGGTTAACGTGGAAAATGCATTTGCTGCATTGTGATGCAGCACTCCAGCCACAGATTGTAACACCAGTTGTGAAGCTATTCCCTTAACTGAGCTGCATGAATTTGCACATACCATGAGGCTGGAATAAACGGGAGTTTGATTCTTATACAGCAACAGAGAGCTTCTGCCATTTTAGCCCCGCAGAGCTGCTGAAACAACTTGTACAGGCAAATCATTTTACTGCATGTTAATTGCTGTCAATGTTCTTTCAAGGAGGGCTTTGATTCCCTATTGTTTTGCTGGGCTTGGCTATTTAGCAGTTAAAAGATACTATTTACATTAAACATGGTTTGTTTTATATATATATATTTGATGAGGTTATTTGTCAGCATAAATCCCTCACAGCACCACAGAAATGCAGCCTTAGCCTAACTTCTGCTAGCTCCATACCACGCTCACAAGCGTGGTTTTAGCTAGAACCTTGCCTAGCAAATTCAGAGGTGCTGCTTGCAAATCAACTCCTCTTTATTTGTAAAGTCCCACTTCACCATCCAACTGAAAAGGTCCACAATTCCATGACACCCTAAACATGGATCTTTCATTGTCCCCAACAGGAGGAAAAAAAAAGAAAACCAAACCACAAACAACAATGTGGTGCAATGAGGAGAGGGATGGCAAACAGCAGAGATGAAGCCATGCTAGAAGCCAGTCACCCAATGATTAAAGTCAGGCCAGTATATTCCAGCAGTCAGGTGATGGTGCCATCATTACAGTGCAGAAAGCCAGAGAAAAATCGAGAAAGGGACCACCCCCATCTTAAAGGAAAAAAAAAAAATTAGAAGAAAGAAATCAGGAATCTATCTGCTGATACGCAAAGGTGCAGCCGTGAAGAAGGGATTTGCAGAACGCGAGCGTGGTGACTTCCACAGGTCCCCAGTGTCCATTTAACCCACAGTGCCAACACAGGCTGCAAACTGCTGGTGGCACTCCCAAATTCAAAGGTGTTTCTTTGTCAGCCCTGCTTGCGTTTCACAACTCAGTAATTCTGCTCACCCCCAGTATTATTTGCCAGCACACAGACACGCAAAGATCTGAGCCTCGGGATGTCTACGTTTAATTTAATGAAGCACAGAAAGCTATCAGGAGAGCATTTGACTGGGCATTAACATTGATAGAGCTGCAGAATCACCACCAAGCCCACCAATTTATTATTGCCACTTCTGCTTTAATTAAAACAACACTGCAGAGGTATGGGTTGGACACAAAGTACCAGTAAAAATGGTGCAGGATGTTTTTATAGGGTGGGGAGGGAAAGGGAGTCTCTGAATGAACATTGTACTCCCTGGTTTTGGAGCAACTCCCATTTACAGTGTGAGGTCTGCAGAAGGTGCTCTGTGATTTGGGTTCACCTACCCCAAAAGCATCACTTGGCATCTTGCTCAGTTCAGAAGTGGCCAAGTGGTCTCTTCAAGGCAGTGTATTTTGGCTATGAAACTAGCCAGTTGGATCTGAGGGGTGATTTTCCTCAAACCACTGCAAGCAGCGAGCCTCCCTGCTTGGGATCAGATGAACACTGCACTGAACACCTTGAATCCTCCTACGAGGAGTCTCCTGAATGGAGAAGACATGTCCACACCCACCCGTGTTCCCAGAGGAAAGCTGCAGTCAGTTGCATTGCAGAGAAAACCACTGACCAGCACCCCCTATACCCAAGAGTGGGAGTTAAGTCCCCTTCAGAAGTAAAAGGAATGACAGGGATCATTTAAGTGGCATTCCTCAGGACAGAGTAATGTTTCCAAGCATCCATGCCTGGTGATGACTCTGCAGTTGTGCTTGCTTTGCTACCTTGCCACTCACAACACACACAAATGCTGCTCCAGTTTTGGGTGGCTTCTCCCCCTGCTTACCTCCAGTTTGCATAACCCACTGGTGATGCAGAGCCAGGAGCAGGGAGGATACACCAAGCTTCTGCTTTCTAGCCAAACCTTAAAACAGCTAACAGCACCTGAAGAGTCAGCCAGCTCCTTGGACAGGCTACAGCCTCCATCAGGGATCTCAGGAGTGTGATCTGACCAGAGCTGCTAGCCACAACTTTAAAGATGCTGCTTTTATCAACAGACATCCTCTGCAGTTTTCCTGGCCGTGTAATGTTACTGCAGAAGCTACTCCCAACTGCAGAGCTACGCATTACAGAGCAGCCCAGGTCTTAGATGTAGATATTTCTGGTTTACATATCGCATTGCCAGCTTGGGATGGTGCAGAGGAAGCTTTCTCAGCAAAGCACTGTCTCCCCTCACCCATAGATTTTTAAAGCAGCAGCTTTGAGGGATAGGAGCACAACTCCTCACCCCAAATGGCTGTTTAGTGTAAACAGCTCTGAGTGCTAACCCAGCTAAGATGTCGGAGCTGCTTATCTGTTTCTCTGGCAATCAATTTCGTGGAGTGTTCAGTCAGCTCAGGCATCAATCACTCCTGTGCTCAAACGTGACCGTGGGAGGAGAAGGAAGAAAATTCCTCTTCGGGGCTGCTGGGCCAGAGAAAAGGAAAACTGCAAGTTCTCCTATTAAGTGGAAAGCATCACATTCCTAAGAGAATGATAAAGCAAAGATTAGGCAGAAGCTATTGGAATACACAGGACCGCTTCCTTTCTCCATCTCTGGGTGTCCAGTGACCTCCTTCCCTCTCAGGTACAGCTGCACCTCTGGGTTGAAGGAGATTCCTTCACCATAAGTACAAACACCAGGCTGTCCCTGTTGTCCCTATCTTCAGTAAAGCATCCTGCTCTGCTGTTTTATCTCTCCCTTTCTTCCATCCCCTTGCACTGGGCAGAGGTAAGGGGAAGAACATAACAGCATCCCCGCTGCTCTATTAGCTCCTTTTTGAAGTCCTACATCTGTGATGCCTGCTATTGTGGGCCAGCGTTAGGCAGCAAAAAGACACCACTGGCAGTGACTTCAAACAGCACCAGGTAGCTCCTTCCCCCCAAATCTTTTCTTCTCTGTGCTGTAGCAGCAGCAAATTTTGCACTGTCATACTGGAGCTGGAGAGTGCCTTAAAGCATCAGCTCCCTGCCTCCCTGCAAGGCTGGCAGGGTGATGATCCAGCGTTAATGACTCTTCAGAAGGAAAGGCTGGCACACCCAGCGTGCTGCCTCCGCTTCAACTCTGCATGCTCAGCCTCTCCCTTCAGAGGGATGCAGAAAGAGGAGCTGGAAGGTTCAGGAGGCTGATTCAAGCAGGTTGTGGTGAAGAGAACGGGAAGAAAAACCACACTTTCACATCACCACCGTTATAGCCACACACAGCCAGGGCAGAGGTGCAGATGGGTCCAGTGCATTGCTATGTAACCTGGCAAGGAATCTGGTCTTTGAGGCAGAGCACTCACTCTGATGGGCTAGGAGAAGGTGAGCTAGTCAGGGTCAAAACAAAAACTAGCTCTGGGAAGTGACCAGCTCCAGTGACATCACAGAAGGTCACCTGTCCTCTTGCAGGGAAACTACCACCCAACTCAGAGTCATCCAGCTCAAAGGATACCCCAGTGCCAACACAGCTCTCTGGGGCTAAACTTGCACCAGGACATAAACACAGGGAGTGGGAAACACCCCAGGTAGAACCAGATGAAGAGCACTTGGGTCACAACCATCCCATGGTAAGTTACAGACCTGGGGGATGCGTGTTTGGAACTTGCAACTTGGAAAGGGACCTGGGGTTACTGGTTGGTAGTTGACTGAATGCAAGTCAGCAGTGCCCAGGTGGCCAAAGAAGCCAATGGCATCCTGGGCCCTGGTTTGGATTAGAAACACAAAGCAGGGAGATGATCATCCTCCTGTGCTCAGCACTGCTGAGGCCACACCTCCTCTACTGTGTCCAGTTTTGGACCCCTCACTACAGGGAGGATGGTGAGGGGCTGCAGTGTGTCCAGAGAAGGGCAAGGAAGCTGGAGAAGAGCCTGGAGCACCTAGACTGTGAGGAGCATCTAAGGGAGC